>JBBPJS010001418.1:0-10899 GCA_038088835.1 Singerocomus rubriflavus
CAGTCAGAGGAGATGGGGGGTTCATCAGAGCTGAGGGAGTGCATGGAGATGTTGATGAGGGCCATCAACAGCCATTGGGATGCAGTGAGAGGGAAGCTGGACCATCTGATCCATGCGGTGGAGACCCTGGTGGATCTCAAGATCATGGAGGTCTACCCAAACGACGAGAATGAGAGTAGCGAGGAGGATGAGGAGGGGAACGAGAAGGGAAATGAGGAGGAGGACAGAGAAGGGTTGGAGGTGTCGGAGGACATCTCCAGAGGGATTCATGATGTAGAGATCCCCTAGTAGTCCCTTTGAATGCATTCTTCGTTCATCAAACTGCGTGAGGTCCAGGCTTCTCCAGGTATCGGAGATGGAAGTCCGAAACAAGCTCCGATGCGTGGTCTAACTCTGTTGCAAGTAGCCATGAGGTTTCTTTGTCAGTCCCTTCATACCCGGACCAGCGGACCAGGTAAAGAAGTTTGCAGTTCTTTCGTCGTCGGTCTATCTTTGAGTCCAAGATCTTAGAGATCTCGTACTCTGGTTCACCGTTGACTTCAACTGGAGGCAGAGGTGGTTGTGTGCAGTTAGGGATGGAGTTCGGAGCTGTGGGTTCTAATTGGGAGACATGAAAGACCGGATGTACAGACTTCATGTTCTCTGGGAGACGAAGGGTGAAAGAGAGTGTACCTGCCTGCGCAATGATGTCAAAAGGTCCAAGGTTCCTTTTGGAGAGTTTCTTGGAGGGATGTGTGGTACTGAAGTACTTGGCTTTGACGAAGACCTGATCACCGACTTTAAAGTCTGGTGCCGGAGTTTGTTTAGTGTCCGCAGGACCTTGGTATTATTGCTGGGCTAGGCTAATCTCTTCACAGAGGAATGTGTGGAGGGAATCGAGGTCGACGGAGTATTCTCGGGCTCTGGTGGAGGTGAGGTCTTGTTTGGGGTGGACAGCGATGTTAGGGTGGTAGCTCTTGTTAGCAAAGAACAGAGACACGCTGGTGGTGGCGTTTGGAGCATTATTGTACACGAACTCCGCAAGGGGCAGGAGTTTGGACCAGTTATCTTGCTGGTAGTTACAATAGATGCGGAGGTACTGCTCCAGTGTCTGGTTCATGCGTTCTGTTTGGCCATTGCCCTCCAGGTGGTAACCAGAGGTGAAGTGGAGTTGGATGTCGAGAGCTTTGCCTAGAGAGTGGAAGAAGTGGGAGATGAACTCCGAGCCTCGATCAGAGGTGATATGAGATGGAACTCCATGCTTTGAAAAGACATGGAGGAGGAAGAGTTTGGCTAACTCTGGAGATGTTACCTTGTTATCAGTGGGAATGAATATACATTGTTTGGACAGTCTGTCCACGACGACAAGGATAGCGGTGTGACTGGAGGATGGGGGTAGTTGCTTGATGAAGTCCATGGAGATCAAGTTTCATGGCTTCTTGGGGATTGGTAGTTGCTTGAGTAGCCCATAGGGCTTATGTCTTGGTACCTTGGCATGAGCACAGGCTGTATAGGATGCGACGTACTCTTTTACGAAGGTCCGGATGCCTGGCCAGGTATATTCTCAGCAGATGAGTTCTAAAGTCTTGTTTTGTCCGAAGTGACCAGAGAGCGGATGGTCGTGTTTGTACTGAAGAACGCAGAGGTGGAGATCGTTGGTGTTGGGGATGTAGATTCAATCATCTAGGCATAAGAAGCCTTCTGAATCGACAGACCAATGGGAGTCGGAGGGTTTGGAGGTGGACATGTGGGCAGAGGAGATGGGATCAGAGGGAAGAGCAGAGAGAATGTTGTTATGTAGGGACTTGATGTCGAACAGCATACTGGCCCAGAGGACCAGGGCTGCTAAACATGATGCCCTGAGGGATGACACGAGTTGCTCCTAGGTGAAAACGGGGCGGAAGTTCTGGGGGTTAACCAGAGCATAGTCCCTATCCCTCTTTTTGGGATAGATGTCCCAGCATCTAGTGAGGGAATTGGGCTTTGCACCTAACTTACCAGGATGGAAACAGACGACCATGTTAAACTGGGAGAGGAACTCTGACCACCAGGCTTGGCGCCGAGTGAGGAGTTTGGAGGTGGCGAAATACTCGAGGTTCTTATGATCCGTCACAATGTCGACCGGAGTTCTGGAGCCCTCGAGGTAGTGCCACCAAGTCCGGAAGGACTCAAAGATGGCCAGCAGTTCCTTATCGTGGGTGTCGTAGTTTAGCTCCAGAGTGGAGAGGGTGCAGGAGAAGTATGCTACTGGGTGGACTTCATCGTCCGGGCAGCAGAGGGAAAGAATGCCAGTGATAGCATAGTCAGAGGCATCTGTCTCGACGATTAGTGGAGCGTCGGGAACTCAGTGGGTGAGGATGGGGGCAGAGGTGAAAGCATCCTTAAGACGCTGGAAAGCGGAGTGACAGGCTTCATCAAAGTTCCATGGAGTGCCTTTACGCGTGAGGCGAGTGAGTGGGACAACAAGCTCAGAGTAGTCGGTGATGAAATGCTGATAGAAATTAGCGAATCCTAGGAAGGACTGGATATTCCGGACCTTTCGGGGCTCAGGCCAGTCGACGATGGCCTTCACCTTGTTGGGGGACATCATGAGTCCGGATGGAGAGAGCTGATATCCTAGGTATTCAGTGGAGTCAGTGTGGAACTCACATTTCTTGGGCTTGGCATAAAGTCCATGCTTTCGGAGGCGCCGGAGGACTTCCCAGACGTGCTCCTTGTATTTTGCGTGGTTCTCAGAGAAGATAAGAATGTCATCGAGGTACACGATGACAGAGACATCGAGGAGATCAGCGAAGATGGAGTTTACGAACTGCTGAAATGCTGCAGGAGCGTTGGTGAGACCAAATGGCATGACAAGCCATTCGTATGACCCATAGTGCGTGTGGAAGGATGTCTTCCACTCATCTCCATTAGCAATGCAGACCAGGTGGTATGCATGCCGGAGATCAAGTTTGGTGTATATATGAGCACAGCTAGGGGCATCAAGGAGGTCAGAGATGTGAGGGAGCAGGTAGCAGTCCTTCTTCATGATTTTGTTGAGTCTGCGGAAATCTACACAAAGGCAGAGGGAACTGTCCTTCTTGCGAACGAAAAGGACAGGAGCAGCATGGGCAGAGGAAAAGGGGTGGATGAAGCTGTTGGCGAGATGTTCATCGAGGAACGTCCGGAGGGACTCAAGCTTGGATGGGGAAAGGGAGTAGGTTGTGCCTATAGGAGGGGAAGCTCCTTCTTCCAGGTCGATTTTTAGATCGAAGTCACGATGCAGAGCAAGTTGGGATGCCTTGCTCTTACTGAAGACATCTGCGAAGTCATGGTACTCTGGGGGAACCCTAGAGAGGTCAACTGGTTTGGAGTTAATGGAGGCAGAGCGGAGGTCGCTGTCGGGTGGTCAGAGCATCATTGCGAACTGCACTGAGCCCTGGAGGTGACAGGCGAGCGCGAAGGCCAGTGCGCTGATGAGCACAATAGGTGGAGCCTTGCATTCGAAGAAACATGGTGTATCGGAGGGGATGTCGGAGTCAGCCGGAGGAGTGGTGTCCAGAGGCTGCAGAGTTGAGCTCGGGGGTGCTGGCACGGGTGGTTCTGGTGCTCGGAACAATATACTGCTTGAAACCCAGTCAATCAACGGATTGAAGCGGGTCAGCCAGTTGTGTCCCAGAATGATCGAACACAAGCCGTCTAGCAGAGTGACATAAAATGTCATCGGAGTGATATTACTGGAGGGGAAGCAGATGGAGAGGTCGAGGGCTTGAGTTATAGTGGAGTTGGATGTTTTGTCGAATAAGCGGAGAGAGAGTGGAGGGACAGAGTAGGTGGAAAGTTTATGTTTATTAACAAACTTTGTATCTATAAAACAATCGGATGATCCGGAGTCTATCAACACTGGAAAGGATGAGATGTCGTATGATACAAGAGAGACTAAGGGCATGAGAGATCTGGGATCTAAGAGAGTGGACGCATTGAGACGGATCTCCTTGAGTGCACAGGTGGGTTCAATGCAACCTCCATCTTGTGCGGAGTTATGGAGGTCGCAGACTATTTTTTTGCCTTGGAGGAGGCCTCCGGTTTTGCTTCTGGAGTCTTGGTTGCATGGCCCTTGGCTGCACAAGAAGTTGACTTCGTGCATTCTTTAGCCTGATGTCCTACTTGACCACAGAACATGCACAAGTTGTTGTCGAAGCGGCATTTATGCTCGGCTGCTGTGAGCTTACCGTCCTTCCCTAGCTTGGATGACAGGTCCGGCTTAGGAGAAGCGGAGGCTCTGGAGGTGGTGGTGGAAGCCTTGGCAGACTTCCCTTTGGACTCCTTAGAGGAGCCGGAGGTGGAGGTGTCGGAGCTGGAGGATTTGTTGAATGCCTTGGATGGACTGCTTGTGGATTTTGCCTGTCGGCTAATCTCCGACTTGCATTCCCAATAATGGGCATCAATGGAATGGGTGAGTTGGTGGAGTTTGGAAAGTGTAGGGGGCTTGCCAACCCGGGAGATTTTGTCCTTGATTCAGTCTGGAAGACCATTGTAGAAATGGTGCCGAAGGGCACCTTTGCCATATCCCTGGACTTGGGAGGCGATCCTATTGAATTCGACAACATACTTGTTGATACGCTGTTATGAATTCGTTGCTGGACTTGTACGATTTATTTCTTTTCTTTTATCTTATCTTATCTTCTAGCATCACATGACTAGGTCACGTGACTTGTCACATGATCAATCACATGATTGGTCTAGACCTATGATGTCATCAATGATGTCATGCCTGCAGGCAACCTCATGTTGAGGTCCAGGCCCTTATCTTTCATTTCCGTCTCGTGAGAGACTTCTTTTCATTTCCGCTTCGCTTCTCTTTAATCTCTGTTCCTTCTCTTCCATTTGATGGACATGAGGTGTGCTTCCTTTTCACACCTTATCTATGACATCACTTGGTCTGTGCGCATTCTGTATAGTATATAAAGGGACTGTCTTTGGCTGTCGTCCCTCAGCCTAATCCATTTGGTTAATCGTCCACTAGTTGGAAGTGAGACCTAAGGGTTATCCTCTACCTTCATCTTTCCTATCGAACCATCGTACTAGTTCTAGCAAGACCACTCAAGGGATCGTCTCAATAGTATAGTTTCAACGTTCCTAACACTTGGATTAGGCTCCTTACCTTGCCTGGTCTCTTACCGATTCAGTGAACCCTCAGTGTCGCACTTCACCTCTGTTTTTCCAAGATCCTGACCTTTGGGTCCATATGCCAACCCCCCGTCCACCGTCACTGTGGTTTTATAGGGATGCCACCTTTGGCACTGACCCAAACGACCACCCAGCCCAGCAGACAGGTTGGGAATTGCTTGATCGCATTCCTAACTTGTTAGATCACCAATTCATCCAATGCCCGGTAACCCCAGAACTCCAGTATCCCTGCACTCATAGGGCAACGTCCGAGATAGAAGACTACCTTGGTAATGAAGAAGATATCCATCCAGCAAACAAGGCTCAAATCGATCGCCTTCATCTTGAAGAGCCAGCTGTGCATCACGAGTGGGTTAGGTGAGTGCAGAGTACCCGATTTCGACAAGCAGCATATACTTTCTTCATGGAAAGGGAGAAAGCTAGGTTATCTGATACCTTAATTGATCTTGAGATCCAGCTCTCAGCAGTGAAAGCCCTAAAGAATAAAAAGGAGAGAATTAGGCACCGCCTCGAGACGCTCAAGGCAAAAAAGAAGTACCCCTCCTGTAAATCATACCAACTTCGTAGTCGTAACGTGCCTAGAATCGAGTAAGCCTTGAAAGATAGGCTTAGGAGATCTAGTTTCAAGTAATCAACACATCTTCCTTTTCTCAATTTCATGATTTCGAAGGATATGACCAAAATGACTCTGAGTCTCCCACTCCACCTGCGCAAGAACTCGAACAATCTATTTACCAAGACTTTTCCGCCCCACCTCCTCCATCAGCAATGTCCACAGAACAACAACTCGTTGACATTCTGGCTCAGCTTACAGCCATTATGGCCCAGATGAATCAGAACAGCACCACCAAAGATATTACGAAAAAAATCACCAATCCAGGCAACTGGGACGGCAAAAGAGACACTTACAAGCTATGGATCACCAAGATAGATCTATGGCAGTCCATGCAGACCTGGAACAGCAATAAACTTCGCATAGTAGCTGTACTTTCCAGGTTAGAAGGTACTAAGGCTCAACTCTTCACAAGATTAAAACTAGAAGAGTATGAAGAACTTGAAAAGAAACCCTGATTAGATAAGGACGGAAAGGAATTAATTGGGTTTCCTCAAGGGGACTTAGCATGGCCTACCATGAAAGGGCTGAAAAAGGAGTTCAGCCGTTATTTTCAAATCGATTCATTAGCTCATGAACAACTGACTAAGTTAGAACGTCTAACTCAAGGAGGACGCAATACATTCAAATGGCTTAGTAGATTTGAACTCCTCGCCAAAGAAGCAGAGATCTCTGACAATCATGCTTTAACGCTCCTCAAACGTCTAGTCGATAGACCTATTTACCATCAAGCCAACTTGCAGGACTCGGAGGCGACCTATGATGAATTTAAAGAACTCATCAAGAAAATAGGCTTAGCACTAGAAAAGGAAAAGGAAGAACGAGGAAGTTTTAACACGTTTCATTCACCTCAAATGATTTCTCGACCTCCCTTTACTCCAGGATTACGACCTCCTTTTACACCACGCTTATATAACCCAGTCACTCGTCCCCCAGCGGCAAATCCTAAATTCACCGCAGTAGGGACTCAACCAGGGAGAGGAGCACCCATGGACATAGGTGCACAGCAAACTCGTCCAGTAACAAATAGAGACCCTCAACGTTTTCCCTCAAAAAACCCAACCAATCCTAATGTGCAGTGTTACAACTGCAATGGGCTAGGACACATCGCCAGAGACTGTAAATTGCCTCGACGCTTCCCAGTCTGACAACAAGGCACCTATGATCAATGGGGTAACTACGTACCTCCTGCTGACTACGTGCAAAACTATATGATTGGAATGGAGTTTACATCACAACCAGATGCAAATGGTTGGCATGCGGCGCAATTATATGATATGAGGGATTCAGCTGCTATAGCCGCTCAAGCCGTTTCTTCTCCTCAAATTATGGCATCAAGAGCTCAATACACTACGGAGGAAGCAGAAGCCTATTGGAGGGATAGGATTGCATCTGAAGAAAAGGCCAAGAACGCTTCTAAAGTTTCTTTAAATTAAAGTCGACTAAAGTTGAAAGGGGTAACTTTGGTCGTCAAACAGTAGTGTTACCAAGGTTGGTTACAACTAGTGCATGTTCTGACTTTGATAGTTCAGAATTGGACACTGCAATCAAATGTGCTTTCGGAATTTCCGTGAAGGCGTCTCGAGAGAGCGTGGCACCGGAAAAGAAACATAGTGTGCTTAATTCCTTCATAAGGTCAGTATGCATTGCATCTTTAAATTATAAACCCCCTGCAGAAAACGGAAAAACTCTAGCTCATCATGGGGAATTCAATATTCCCTGTAACATTAACTTTATGTATCAAGGTCAGAATCGCCTGGTAGCTCTCAAAGCTCTATTAGATTCCGGGGCTTGCAATACGTTCATCGACTCTAAGGTCGTCGAACAATATGCCTTAGAAAAGAAACTGTTGGCAAAACCCTTAAAAGCTATCAATGCAGATGGATCTATTAATACCCAAGGAACTTTATGGTACTATGTCACCATAGCAATCACATTACAAGGACACACAGAAATGCTAGACACATTAGTATCAACCCTAGGAACTCATCAAATCATTATCGGATATGATTGGCTTTCTAGGCATAACCCTGATATTGACTGGGTTAACAAGACTATCACCTTTCCCCGCTGTACCTCTCACTGTCAAGAGTACAGTCGCCTTACCACTGCCATACAAACAATTTCTAAAGAGGAAGAACAAGAGCTAAAGAAAGCTGTACCTGCAGCTTATCAT
Organism: Singerocomus rubriflavus; assembly: GCA_038088835.1. Taxonomy (NCBI): domain Eukaryota; kingdom Fungi; phylum Basidiomycota; class Agaricomycetes; order Boletales; family Boletaceae; genus Singerocomus; species Singerocomus rubriflavus. The sequence goes on from JBBPJS010001418.1 coordinate 7,938, forward strand.
GATTTCTTGGATGTATTCTCTGAATCCGAATCAACAAGAATGCCAGAATGAAAACCATGGGATCATAGCATAGATCTCAAACCTGATTTCATCCCAAAGAAAGGTCGTGTTATTCCTCTTTCAGAAACTGAACAAGAAGAAGTATGCACCTTCCTACAAAAAGAACTGAAGAAAGGATATATACATCCTTCTAAATCCCCACAAACTGCTCCCATCTTCTTTATCCCCAAAAAAGACAGCAAAAAACGAATGGTTATGGATTATCGTTACTTGAACGAAGGCACAATCAAAAACGCTTATCCCTTACCATTAATTTCCACACTTATTGATCAGCTCAAAGGTGCCGATATGTTTACCACTCTAGACCTTCGATGGGGATATAACAATGTCCGCATAAAGGAAGGAGATGAATGGAAAGGAGCTTTTGTTACACCCGAAGGCTTTTACGAACCCCTCATCATGTATTTTGAAATGACCAATTCGCCTGCAACCTTTCAGCAAATGATGAATGATATATACAACGACATGTGGGTTTGCGTTCTCATCTATCTAGATGACGTAAACATCTTTACAAAAAACAAAACAAAACAAGAGCATGAAGCTATAGTACGAGAAGTATTACAGCGTCTATGAGATAACGACCTTTATGCCAAACCCTCAAAGTGTCACTTTTCTCAAGAGAAAGTAGACTTCTTAGGAATGGTAGTGTCTAAGGATGGTGTGGAAATGCAGAAGGGCAAAGTAGACGCCATCCTCGACTGGCCCATACTGCGAAGACTCAAGGACGTTCAATCCTTCCTCGGACTTTGTAATTATTATAGACATTTCATTCAAGACTTCGCCGAAATCTCGAAACCCCTTACTTCGTTGACGAAAAAGGATCAAGAGTTTATTTGGCAGAAAGCACAACAAGAAGCATTTGAAATGCTAAAAGATCGTTTTACGAAAGCACCCTTGCTCGTTTTTCTAGACACTACTAAACCTATGCGAATAGAGGCCAATGCTTCTAATCTTGCTACAGGGGCAGTATTATCTCAACAATGTGACGATGGACTATGGAGACCTTGTGCTTTCTATTCCCATTCTTTTTCCAAGGAAGAGCGCAACTATCCTATTTATGATAAGGAGTTGCTTGCTATTATCTGAGCCTTACAAGAATGGAGACATTATTTATTAGGTCTCACCCATTTTGATATTTGGACAGATCATAAGAATCTGGAATTCTGGAAGAAGCCACAAGACTTGTCTGCTCGTCAAGCAAGATGGCATGCTATCTTACTGGAATACAACTTCACTATCATGTATAAACCAGGATCCCAGAATGGACGGGTGGATGCTTTGTCTAGACATCCAGACTATGGCGATGCTGCTGAAAAAATAAACACCAATATCACTGTTCTTCCCCCTAAAGTATTTAACTTAAACATACAACTCTCTTCCCCTTTCATGGACGACATCAAATGGGTTACATCCTCCATGACCGACACTTTACCTCCGGCCTTTGTTTTTAAGTCTGGAGTATTTATAGATACCAACCACAAGATCTATGTTCCTCAAGAACTACAATCTCAATGTTTATCGTTATACCATGACTCACCATTAGCAGGGCATGCTGGACAAGCTCGTACTCTGCATCTCATTTCTCGCACATTCACTTGGCCTGGAATTACACAGGACGTTAAACAATATTTATCATCTTGTCAAGTCTGTGCAATCTCTAGAGGAAAACAACATATGTTGGAAGTAGCCCCTTTACCTCTCCCCATTGCCACTCAGCCTTGGCAAGATCTGTCAGTTGACTTTGTTTCCAGCTTTCCATCTGTAGATGGAAAAGACACAATATGTGTTATTGTTGATCGCTTTTCAAAAGAAGTGATCTTTATTCCTTGTGCCAAGACCACTTCATCCAAGGACTTGGCTATTTTATTCCGTGATTTCGTTTGGTGCATCCACGGTCTTCCTTCTTCCATTGTTTCTGACTGTGGTACACAATTTATTTCTGACTTCACTTCTTTCCTTTGCCAGCTCCTCGGCATCTCCCAGAAATTTTCCACGGCTTATCATTCCCAAACCAATGGACAATCAGAATGTATCAATCAGGAATTGATCGCTTACTTGCGAAAGTTTGTTGCGAAAAAACAGTCTGACTGGCCTAATTGGGTAGCTCTAGCCCAATTTCATCATAATAATTCTGTCTCATCAGCCACTGGAAAGACTCCTTTCGCAATATCTCGTAATTATGTCCCCCGGCTTGGGTTTGCAGATAACTTACCTGGTTTTGCTGGCGAATGTGCCGTTGCCCATCATGACGTTCAGCAAGCTTTTACTGCTGCACGGGATGTAATGGCTTCTCGGGATCATCCACCAGTTACCTTTAAACCTGTGGTTGGTCATCAAGTGTGGTTGTCGACTGATCACCTTAAACTTCCTTTCCCCTTGCCCAAATTGTCCCAGCATTGGCTCGGGCCTTATTGGATTCTTGAAGTAATGCCAAATGCGGTGCGTTTGGACTTACCTTCTTGTATGAAGATCCATCCCGTTGTCAACATGGGCTGTGTTAAACCTTATGTGGAGCCTGCTCCTTTACAACCGGTGTTGCGTTCTGATGCTATTCATGTCACTGAAGATGGTGATGAGGAATATGAAGTGGACTACATCGTTGATTCAAAATTGCTGAAGGGATCACTCCATTATTTGGTTCATTGGAAAGGATGGGATGACTCTGATCGCACATGGGAGCCAGTGGCTCATTTGGATAACATGCAGGAAGCTATTTGAGCCTTTCATGCTAGCTGGCCTAGTGCTCCTTGTCCGCTGCAGTTAACTGGGGTTGATTTTGCTTCGCTTTTCTTACCCTATGAAAACTTGACTTATCTGGAATCCGAGTCTTGAGGGGGGGGAAGTGTTACAAACAGTATCTTGGACTTGTATGATTTTCTCTTTTTCCTTTATCTTATCTTAT
>JBBPJS010001419.1:0-10899 GCA_038088835.1 Singerocomus rubriflavus
GCCCTGTACCGAGATCTCTGGTCGTCTGCCGGGTTGGTTGGGTTGTATTGGCAGAGTAGCAGAACTCTTCGGTTCCGCAACAGTCCCTCAGGGCATCGTGTTTAGCAGCTCTGATCCTCTGGGCCAGTATGCTGCTTGATATCGAGTCCCTACACAATGACATCCTCTCCGCTCTTCCCTCCGATCCCATCTCCTCCACCCACATGTCTCCCTCCGAACCCTCTGACTCTCGTTGGTCAACCGACTCCGAAGGCTTTTTACACCTCGACGATCACATCTACATCCCCAATGCCAACGATCTCCACCTCTGCGTCCTCCGTTATAAGCACAACCATCCACTCTATGGTCACTTTGGTCAAAACCAAACATTAAAGCTAATCCGCTGAGAGTACACCTGGCCAGGCATCCGGACCTTCATAAAAGAGTACGTCGCATCCTGTACAGCCTGTGCCTGAGCCAAAGTACCAAGACACAAGCCCTACAGGCTCCTAAAGCAATTACCAATCCCTGAGAAGCCATGAAACTCAATCTCCATGGACTTCATTGAGCAATTATCTCTGTCCTCTGGACACACCGCCATTCTCATTGTTGTGGACAGACTGTCCAAACAATGTATATTCGTCCCCACCGACGACAAGGTAACATCTCCAGAGCTAGCCAAGCTATTTCTCCTCCATGTCTTTTCAAAGCATGGAGTTCCCTCCCACATCACCTCCGATCAAGGCTCAGAGTTCGTCTCCCATTTCTTCTGCTCTCTAGGCAAGGCTCTCAACATCCGCCTCCACTTTACCTCTGGCTACCATCCGGAGGGCGATGGCTAAACAGAACGCATGAACCAGACACTGGAGCAGTACCTCCACATCTATTGTAACTACCAGCAAGATAACTGGTCTGAACTCCTGCCCCTTGTGGAGTTCGTGTACAACAACACTCCGAACACTACCACCGGCATGTCTCCATTCTTTGCTAATAAGGGCTACCACCCTAACATTGCCGTCCACCCTGAACGAGACCTCACCTCTGCCAGAGCCCGAGACTATTCTGTCAACCTCAACTCCCTCCACCAATTCCTCCATGAAGAGATAGCCCTAGCCCAGCAGCATTATCAAGGTCCTGCAGACGCTAAGCAAACTCTGGCACTGGACTTCAAAGTCGGTGATCAGGTTTTCGTCAAGGCCAAGTACTTCAGTACCACACGTCCCTCCAAGAAACTCTCTGAAAAGAATCTCAAACCTTTTGATATTATTGTGCAGGCAGGTACACTCTCTTTCACACTCCGTCTCCCGGAAAACATGAAGTCTATACATCTGGTCTTTCATGTCTCCCAATTAGAACCCGCACACCTAAACATCATCCCCAATCACATGCAACCACCTCCACCACCAGTTGAAATCGATGGTGAGCCAGAATACGAGATCTCCGAAATCCTAGACTTCAAGGTAGACCGCTGAAGGAAGAACTGCAAACTCCTTTACCTGGTCCGCTGGTCCAGGTACAAAGGAACTGATGAAGAAACTTCATGGCTGCTCACAATGGAGTTGGATCATGCATTGAAGCTCGTTTCTGTTGTGGAACCGAAAGAGTTACGCTACTCTGCCAACAACAACCCAACCAACCCAGTGGACGACCAGAGATCTCGGTACAGGGACTAACCATAGGTGTCGGAATAAGGAAAGGGACTAGGACAGTCGATAGGTCTGTGGAAGAAGGCGAGGACTGCGCGTCAGGGGATCTTCTGTATCGTGAACTCCAGGACTACTCTTGCAAGTCCTTGATAGCAATCGTACTCTTGCAATGATGCTCTGTCTTCCTCCTAATACCTAACCCCTAACGGGAAATGCATAATCGTGTTCATACCGTGGGGTGAGGATTCGGGTACTCGGGTAATCGCATGACTATTAACCAGGTTGTCATCCTTAAGAACGAAGGCAGTGTCACCATAGATACATGGGTCTGTACAATAACCCCAACGTATATTCCAACGAGAGACGCGGTGCTACTCGTGGCTTAAATATCTGTGAACGATAGAACTAATACTATAAGATCCACATGGCAACAAGGGCCTCTCGGGATCGCAGGTATAACATCAGTAGTCAGAACGATGAGGACTATGTCACGTGATCTTATATCTTTGAGGGTCGATTCTTGGTACAAGGAATGTCTTCCGTTCTTCTAGGTACTGGGTTCTGTACTAGCACTTGAACGAGCTTGCTGACTGGCCATTACGTTGGCAGTTCGGTACTATCAGGATCGATGAACGATGGAATGATGGAGAGGAGGGATGGAGGTTAGCTTTATCTCCAGATGGCTCACTCCTAGGGCTTAGTTAAGAGGGCCAGGCAAATACCATCCTTTACTTGACTGTTGTCACTAGGCCACCTTGGTAGGCAGGGTAGGACATGAGGAAACAAGTGGATTAGGCTGGGGGAACAGCCAACTCATAACCCCACTACTTATAGGTACAGGAATCATGCACAGACCAAGCTGTGATGAGGGTCTAGGGTATACGACATTAATGCTATTGGCTATACTATATGAAAGGGAAGAGTCCATGAGGGAAACATTAGGCACTTTATATATCAGAATGGAAGAGCGGATATGAAAGTGCAGGGACTAGGGTAAAGGGGATGATCGATCACAAGGTGTGACTGATCGGAGGGGGGATCATGGCAGAGATCCATCTAGGATCTTGCAGGGTTCGTGATCGAGATGCAATCTCGATTGGTGATCGTACCGATTGGAGGGTAAGGGTGGAGATGAAGAAGGGAAGGTGATCAGGAATGGAAGATGTGATCGGTGATGTCGTGAAGGAGGTGAAGAGAGATAAGAGATGTGATCAATGTGAAGGTGTGAAGGTGTGCCGATGTGAAGGGAACGAGGGAAGTCACGTGATCAGGGAAAGTCATGATTGAGTACTCGTGCATGCAAGCAAGCAGTCATTGTACTGTCGTATTTGTAAGGTTCGTACACAATTCGTAACAGTTTCGAACTTCCATCTCCGATACCTAGAGAAGCCCGGACCTCACACAGTTTGACGAACGAAGAATACATTCAAAGGGACTACTAGGGGATCTCTACATCATGAATCCCTCCAGAGATGTCCTCTGACACCTCTGACCCTTCTCCGTCCTCCTCCTCATTTCCCTCCTCATTCCCCTCCTTGTCCTCCTCACTACTCTTGTTCTCGTTGTTTGGGTAGACCTCCATGATCTTGAGGTCCACCAGGGTCTCCACCACATGGACCAGATGGTCCAGCTTCCCTCTCACTGCATCCCGATGGCTGTTGATGGCCCTCACCAACATCTCCACGCACTCCCTCAGCTCTGACGTACCCCCTGTCTTCTCCAACCAGACCTTCTTCCGGGGCACCTCTGTCTCCTCTTCCTCGCGTGCCTTCCTCTTTCTCTTCACCTCTATCCTCTCCTTCCCAGGCCTCTTGCACCTCGCCTTGACGCATCGGCACTCCTCGCATGACGTCGCCTTCCCCGACCCGAGGTTACACTCCAACCCTCAGTCCTCACACCTCCAGCACTCCATCGCCGGCTCCGCACACTGCTTTCCTTTCCCCTTGCTGGAGCTCTGCTCCGCCACTACTTGCTCTGCCTGTCCTCCATCAGCTCTGCCTGTCTGCAACATGGTGGACTCACCCTTCTTTTGGCTGCCACCTCGACCTCTGCTCGATGCTTTGCCTCCTTCTTAGCCTGTCATTTGGCAGCCTCCTTTGCCCGCTTCCGCTCCTCCTCCTCCCTTCTCACCTTCACGCGCCATCTCCTCTCCGCTGCCTTTGTGTCCCACAACACATCGTTGTCGTCAACGTACTCTGCCAGGCGTTCATCACTCCAGGTCTTGATGTCGGCGTAATCGGACATGGTGGTTGGATTCCAAGGAGTTGTCCATGGATCACCCAGACTTTATACTGTGCAGGTAATACTCCACTCCACCGGATAACTTTTCAGACTCCGCAGTCAATGGAGTCACGTGACCCTCAGTGGCCTTCAAGGGTTCAGGCCTAAAAGGGGGATACTGTTATATTCCATACTTCGAGTCAACTCCAGTATCTCTGTACCATCTCCGTTGTACCTCCAGTCCATCTCTCCTCCGTTCTCCTGTACTTACTCTATTCGGACTTGTAGTTACTCATTTCCTTTGACTCTGTTCCTCTTACATTCTCATACATTACTCATACCTTACATTCCATTCTTGCTTAAGTTAGAACTCCGATACTGGTGCTCACTTAGGAGCACAGCTCCGAGGCTGTGCTCCGGCATAGTCTTACCTCCGACCCCTCCGGTACATACTGTAACCCAACTCTGGACTTAGTCATCCGAGTCCCTCCATATATAAACTCCGTAGTTACAACTTGTACACTTCAGTTTGAATATCAACATAACCTGATGCTCTCTCCACTCGTCCTCGAAGTTGTTGACCGACTTCTCCTCACTACCCCCTCCGACCTCTGACCTCTGACCCTCCATAAATTCAGGACAACCGGATCCTGTGCAAGGGCACACCACATAAGGTGAAGCCAAGTCCCGTCCAACCCCCTCAACTCTGGACCTTCAGAGTTCCCCTCGGAGCAGCATCTAAAACAAGTTTAACATGGCGGCAGAATCTTCCATATCATATAGCTGTGCCACATGCCAGCCATTTGCATTGGGTTGGGTTGAGAACTCCATGCTGACCATATAATTTTAAACATAATTTTGAGGAGGTACATACTCTCCCCATTGATTGTATATTCCTTGCTGACATACAGGGAATCTTCTTTGCAATTTGCAATCTTTTGCAATATGTCCTAATCTGTTACAGTTGTAACACTGTATGTTAGGATTGTTGGGATTCCTAGAAGGAAATCATTGTGAATCTCTGTTTGTCACTGGTCTGGTTTGCTGGGCTCCAATATCCATAGAAGCTCCTTGGCCGGGTTGAGTTCCTACTGCCATGAACTTGGGATTTGCAGCTGGGGGACAAGCTGCTGGATTATACAGATGGGGGGTATATGTAGGACATTGACTAGGATTGAATGGTGGACATGGCAGGACTTGAGGTGGACAAAAAAAGAAGAAACTACCTCATTCCTCTTTTTCTTTCTCAAAAGCTAGACCTACTTTTTTGACTAGCTCCTTGAACTTTTCGTAAGACATGTCTGAGTCTTGTAAATTGACTTGGTGATAAATAGACCTATCCACCAAGCGCTTCAAAAGAGTTAAGGCATGATCTTCCGAGATTTCTGCCTCTTTTGCAAGTAGCTCAAACCTGCTGAGCCATTCAAACGTATTTCGTCCTCCTTGTGTTAGATGTTGTAAGGAACCGATGTTCCCTACAGTGGTAAAGGCCTGTTTTCCAATCCCCACTCTTCCCCTTTGCTGCTATGCATCCAGCATACATCCAGACGTCCGCATCATGTCCATGCCCCTATAGTCCAGGTCCTCAAGTAGTCCCACATCTAGTAAACCTTTCGGTGAGTGACCCCCCTTGTTTCATTTGATTCCTTACATCATTAGACATGTCCGGAGCACTGTTAAACATGTCCAGACCACTCTTAAGTATGTCCAGACCTCTTATATTTTGCTTAAAAGACATTTTTACCCGTTTTATGCACTTCCCCTTATTACAACTGTCCCCAGACCGATCCTCTCTATGTCCGTGGACTTCTTAGCATCCTATACACGTCCGGACCACTCTTAAGTACGTCCGGACCTTTTACATTTTGCTTATTTCAATGTTTTCTACACTTTTACCCCTTTTTACACATCCTATACACCCTTTTTCACCTGGTTTGTCTCCAGACCCCTTTTGTGACCGTCACATCGGTCCTTACACTACTTACATAAGTTCCGGGTGTGCCCGGACTATAAACGGGTGTATATACACTCAGTATACAGTTTCCTTTCTGCTGAAATCACGAAGGAGTCAGATCTGCACCTGATACTGCTGTTTTCAAGTCTCAAACCTCAATCTATACATCCAGACACTCAGTTCACACTGTATTATCATGCCACCACTTTGTATTTGGTCCTACTGCCTATAAAGCTTAGGAGTAGCATCTGATACTACTTATCTAGGGGAATAGTAAGTCCGGAGTTTTACCCTTTCTTTCTTCTCTTCTTGAATCCCTTTGGGACGAGCCTATCATTCCCTTCACATTTCTACTGACCTCCTTGCCACCCCAAGGAGCATTTTTGTTTTACAGCAGAGGGAGCGGGGGAGTGAGTGGTAGTGTGATTCACAGGTAAGATGGTAGAATGATGGAGCATGCACCTTTCTTGTGTGTGGCCGGATTGCCACAGCATACAGAAGGGACACTGGTAGATGGGGCAATTGATGCAGACATGCCTGAGACAGTGGCATTGGAAGCACGCCTTGTTGTAGCGGGGGTGTGATGGCAGGAGAACTACCCAACCTTGAGCGCCAGTCCAGTAGGTTTCAAGTCATTCTATGATCATTAACTTGTCAAAAGTTAATGCATCATCGGTGAGAGTGGGGGTGGAGGACATATGGATGGTTTCCTCTCCTGCTTGGGTTAAGTTACACAAGTACTTGTCTAGATTGTTGAGGAATTCGTCGAATTCCATTTGGTATGCCATCTCGAGGAGGGAGTTTTCGAGAGAGATGGCAACTGAGCTTATGATGGATATGAGGAATGTGCACATGGCGTTGGTATTGCTGTGGGTTCAAGAAGAACCCATGTGCAATCGTTGAAGAGCGAGGAATGCAGTATAGAGGGACTGCAGCAGCGATCCCATGTCTAAGTGGGCCTTGATAGGAATAGTGAGGTGGGCATCTTGGGTGAAGGCATGGATTCAGAGGGCATAGTTGACGTCATGCTGACCAGCATGCATTCTATGGGCATAAAGGGGTAAGTCTACGGATAGGGTTCCACTTCGTGGAGTAGAATCAAAAGTAGGATTAATAGAAGTGTCTGCTATCTCCTGGTTCAATGACAGGAGGGTCACAGACTGAGAACGCGAAGAAATAGAAAGGAATAGTGACAATGTATCAAGAGTATCTCCAAGCTGGGGATTCTCTGATCATGGCAACAGGTTCTGAGTGGAGGCATCGGTGAAGGTTTCGTAGCTGGGGGTGAGGGACATGAAGGCAAGACGTATGGCGAGAGTGTAGAATGTGGTGGGTTAAAAGTGGGTGTTCTTGCAGGTTTCTAAAGGTTATGTCTGTTTTTATAGTCAGTGAGGAGTTGTTGGGTGTGGGATAGATCCTTTTCCAAGACCCATGAGTCATCCTCTGGGCTGTATCCTTTCCAGTGGATCAGGAACAAGTGGGTGGATGGCTTTCCGTGGTGTTTTCTGATCTGTTCTATTTTATATTCCTCTTCTCCATCAATCAGATCAGGAACGGGGGGTGTGGGAGATGTTCTGTCCATTCTATATGGGGATAGGAGTGAGGTGTGGAATACAGGGTGGATTCTCCAGGTTTTGGATAGTCGCAGTTTGAATGCAACAGGGGATATTACTTCTGTGACTATGAAGGGTCCCTCGCACTTTGGTGCGAATTTAAAATTCACCACCTGTCGTTTTAAGTTAGTGGCTTCTAGCCATACTTGATCCCCTTTTCTGAAGGGTTTGTATGCATGGGTGTTCCAGTTTTGCATTCTCATATGTACCAAGTTGTGGGAGGCATTGGCTTCGTTACGTGCCCTGATTATGGTTTTGATACATTGATTGGCTGTGGGGTTATCTGAGGTGAGGGGAATGTCCAGTAGAGGTCTGGGTTCAAAGCCTATAAGAAGGAAGAAGGGGGATTTCCCCATTACCAAGTGAGGGCAGTGGTTGTGTGCGAATTTGGTGTGCACAATGTTCTCCACCCAGCTGGTGGGGTGGTTACTGCAGTAAATCCGAAGATAAGTTTCTACTTCCTGATTGACTCTTTCTGTCTGACCGTCGGTTTGTGGATGGTATGCTGTGAAGAGTCCTAAATCATATTTGAGGAGTTTTCCAAGTGCCCATGCGAAGTTGGACGCGAACTGTGGGCCTCTGTCCAATATGATTTTATCATAGAGTCCGAAGCATTTGTAGATGGAGTTAAAAAAGAGAGTGGCAATGTTGGCGGCTGAGGCAGATTTTTTGATAGGGGAGAGAATTACCCCCTTTATAAGGCTGTGGTCAACCACAACCATGAAAGCATCGAAGCCTTACGCAAGGGGAAGATTCATGATTAAGTCGATGCTGACCTGTTGAAAGGGGCGAGTACTTTGGGAGTGTTACGAACTCTTTGCTGGACTTGTACGATTCTTCATTTTCGCTCTTTTATCTTATCTTATCTTTCAGCATCACATGACTAGGTCACGTGACTTGTCACATGATCAATCACATGATTGGTCTAGACCTATGATGTCATCCATGATGTCATGCCTGCAGGCAACCTCATGTTGAGGTCCAGGCCCTTATCTTTTCATTTCCGTCTCGTGAGAGACTTCTTTTCATTTCCGTATCTTCTCTTCTCTTCTTCTTTAATCTCCGTCTCTTCTCTTCCATTTGATGTCCTCATGGTGTGCTTCTTTTTCACACCTTATCTATGACATCACTTGGTCCGTGCACGATATCATGTAGTATATAAAGGGACTGTCTTTGGCTGTCGTCCCTCAGCCTAATCCATTTGGTTACTCGTCCTAGCTTAGGAAGTGAGGCCTAGGGATTACCCTCTCATCTACTTCATTCCATCGAACCATCGAATCAACGTAGCAAGACCACTCAAGGGTGTACTTCCTCAGTATAGTTTTTCAGTCATAACAGGGAGGCAATCGGCTGGAGAGGAGGGGTCATGGAGTGGGTGTTGGCCTTGTTGGCCTGGCAGGCAATGCAGTAACGGATGTAATTGCAGGCTGAAGTGGCCATCCCAGGCCACCAATAGTGTTGGGTCAAGAGCACAAGGGTTTTCTGGAGGCTGGGGTGACCTGTGGATTCGTGATCATGGCATGCCTGCAGAATAAGGAGTCATACATCCAGCGGGATGTACAGGCATCGTTGGTAGGAGAGGAGGCCATCCCAGCGTTGGAACGACCTGAGGTGGGGTTGGAGGTGGATAGGCGTGGAGGAGTTGAGGCAGTTGAGGAGGTCAGTGGCAAACAGGTTGACAGCAGTCTGTTCATGGATATGGGAGGTGAGGTCAGTGTTGACAAGATTTATGAACAGCAAGGGGGGCAGGAGTGTGATATGTTCGTTATCAAATTCACTGGTTGAGTGGTCTGGACAGTGCAACAATGCATTAGGCACAGCTAATGTGGCACCAGGGGTGTGCTGGAGGTGGAAATCAAAGTCAGCCAGGTCCAGGAGCCATCTGGCCTATCGGCGGTTGAGCTTTTGTGCCTCATGGAAATATGTGAGGTTTTTATGGTTGGTGAGAATGGTGACAGTGTGCCTGGTGCCCTATAGATAGTGTCGCCATGCTTTCAGGGCATGAATGATGGCGAGTAGTTCCCTATCATAGATGTTATAGTTGTGTTCTGCCAGGGAGAATGCTTGTGAGATATAAGAGCAGGGGTGAAGTTGCCCATTGTTCCTCTGCTAGGAGAGGACACCGCCCAAGGTGTGGAGTGATGCATCTGTGGAGATGACGAAAGGTTTTGAGATGTCAGGGAAGGTGAGCACCAGTTTTGCTAGGAACAATTCCTTAAGGGTGTCAAAGGTTTTCATGCAGGTCTTTGTCCAATTCCAGTGTTGGGTTTTCATCATCAAATCTACCAGCGGTCTGACAAGTGTGAAGTAGTTGGGTATAAATCTGTGGTAGAAGTTAGTGAACCCCAGGAACGACCTTACTTCCTTTATGGATTGAGGCTGGGGCCACTTGATGATACCATTGAGTTTGACTGGGTCCATCACGACCTGACCGGGTTTGATGACCATTCTAAGGTAGTTGACTTCTCATTTGTTGAAGTCGCACTTTTCCAATTTGAGCTGGAGGTTGAGTTGTCACATCTGCTCTAGGACGCAACATGTTCACTTGTCATGAGTTTCCTGGTCAGGGGAGAAGATGAGCAGGTTGTCCATGTAGATTACCAGCCATCCTTCTGCTATAAGATCTGCGAAGGATTCATTCATGAAGTGCTGGAATGTGGCCAGGGAGTTGGAGAGTCCAAAGAACATGATGGTGGGTTTGTAGAGACCCTTGTGAGTAATGAAAGTGGCTTTCCATTGGTGTCCTTCCTTAATCCTGATATTGTTGTATCCCCAACGAACATCGAACTTAGTGAATACCTTGGTGTCTTTCAGCTTGTCCATGAGATTAGAGATAAGAGGGAGGGGGTACATGTCTCAAATGGTGTGTTCATTGACGTATCAATAGTCTTGACATGGCTGGAGCTTGCCATCCTTCTTCTTGACAAAGAAGAATGGTGAGGCTTGAGGTGATTTGGATGGTTGGATTTTGCTGGCTTTCAGGTTTTCATCGATGAACCCCTCCATGGTGATTTTCTCCTTGGGGTTCAGAGGATAAATCTTACTGATCCTGGGTTTAAAAGTGTCTCATAAGTGGATTTCGTGGTCATAAGACTGCGAGGGGGGGAGTTGGTTGCTGGTGGGTTCCGAGAAGATGTCTGAGAACGTGGTGTATTTGTTGGATAGGGTTACCTTGGCTTTATGCTGAAGGGCTTCGATGGCAAGATTCGTCAATGTTGTTGCCCTTACAAACTGTTGTCCTACTTTCTTTATTCTGTTGAGACTTTGAATGTTTCGGGTGACTTGTTCTTCTGGTTGATGGCAGCGGAGATATCTAAAAAAGTGTGGGGTTTCTTCCTGGGTGACACAGATTTCCCTAGTAGGGAGGGGTTTGGCAGGAATGTGGGAGTGAAGTTGGGTATAGTTCCAGGATTGGTCTATAGACCATTTGATTTCGACCACCTTGGTCGTCCAATTGATTTGAGGGTTGATTTTGTGCAACCATAGT
>JBBPJS010001420.1:0-10898 GCA_038088835.1 Singerocomus rubriflavus
GTAGTCATCGGACCGGTTGTGGCTGTGGCTGCGTGCGTGCTTGCTAATTCCAACACTCCCCCTCAAGCCGTGCACAGTCTGAACTAGCAGCGCAAAGTCCTGGCCTTCAATAGGAGTAATACCACCATTCAGTAACCTTGCAAACAACATTGGTATGTTTGGTGCTTGCACAATGTTGACAATCTCCTTTAATTTGTCCTCTGTGGTGTGGTGGACTGACATCCTTGATAAGTTGTCCATGGTCATGTAGGGGTGGCCTGAATAGCCTAGGTGCATTCCTTGTTTTGCACATATGCCATTCATGCTGACCTGGTTGGTTGCCAGCTAGCATCCTTGTAATGTCTTGTATCAAGTCAAAATGCATGTTGCTCGTTGCGCCATTCATCCGCTGTTGTCCCCCACCCTTTCCGGCTCTGTTGCCTTCATTTTCATGCATCTGAGTGCACTCGCCATCTCCTGGTTTCTTTACTTTGTCCAGCTTGCTCCCTTGGTCTCCTGGGTCTATAACTCAACTCTGCGCATTTGTCTGATTGATGTGCTCATTTGTCTGACCCTTGGGTCGCCCTGTATCACGTTTGTAACCACCTGGTGCATACATATCGCTACTGAAGTCGTCCAGGGCATCTTGAGCCTTTCTGGGTGAGTTTCCTTCCTCTCCCTGCTCCAAAAATCCTTTGACATGATTTGATGCATTCCAGCATTTCCTTGGCCAGTTTCTGGTGTTTCCAACACTGCTCAAAGCTCGCAGTATGTCCACTTTGATGCCCAGGTTGAAAAGCTCGTTCCTAGTACCTCTAGGTAGATCTTCTTCCTCTCCTTTTTCCAGATATTCTTGCTGACATTCTGATGTGTTCTGTGGGTCCTTAGGTCGCTCCCTAGCATCCTTAGCATCACTGGATGGCGCCTTTGCATGCACATCACATCTAGGAAGTCTGACATGAAAAATCAGATGCCCGGTCTGCTTCCCCTCAAGCTTGACACTCTGGGTCTCAACCTGTCGTCGCATGGGGTTGTTGGGTGGTAGTAATGGCTCGTAGGGATCTCCTGATGCATCACCTTTGCCTTTTGAGGTGTGCTAATCACTTTCTTCAGCCTTTGTCCCCAGTCGCCTCTGCTCAAGCATGGCTACCCTCTCTTTTTCAATCAGTGCGCTGCGACATGTCTTTGGGTCCTTCCCATTGGCCTGCGCATTCCAGTGCAGTCCTCCAGACTCTTCATTATCACCCACATCTGCATGACTGAGCACAATGCTCTTGCTTGGTTCAGTTTTGACATTTTCACCCAATTCGACCTTTATGTGACTCGGCTCGATCTGTATGCATATATGGCATGGCTGGGGGCTCTCTTCTTCACCTGGCAACCTATTTGGGTGGTGTCCATCGTCGCCCATTGTTATTGCAGGGTCATTCAGTGCCCTCAATCTCCTTTCAACTTGCTTAGCCTCTATGTTAGCTATTACCTCACCCACTTCTTCATCCAGGTCTTCTGACTGGTCAGGAGGCTCTGTGGGCCTGTTTGGATGATGTTCATTGTCATCTGGCATGTCCTCAGAGTCATCAGATCATAACAGCTCTTCATTGTCATCATCTTCAATCTGACTTTTGTATTCTTCCAGGATTTCCAGGGTGTATGACCAATATTTATCATCATATTCATGTGCAGTGAGCTCCTCACTCCTGCCGCTCGTTACCCAATCCTTCCCCTCGAGTGGCATGCTCTGGGGTTTACATGGCAAGTGGTTGCCTCCTCTATTGACTGACTCCCTATCCAGGGCTTTGTGCATGCATGCAATCGCTCTGCTGCCATGCTCATTATCATCATCATCAACTTTCCTTAATCCACTCCAAATTTCAGTTTTGGCAACTGCTGCCTCCCTGGCAGTGACTTTTGGTTCCTCAGCAGGGTCAATGCAATCAATAGACACCTTGTCTTCGATTCTCAGTGCTCCAGACTCCTCAGGGTCCCAATTGTAATCAAATATGTCTTCGTTGGCAACTGAAAACCAGTTCTCACTTGGCCTTTCATCTTCCTCATCCAATTTGGTAAGTGGTAGGCCCAAAGTAGACTTATTGTTGCCCGACTCATCACAGACTCTGAAAACTCCATCTTCAGAATCAGTATCAAGTATGGCAGCATTTGCAACAGTGCTGCTCTTGGTAGATTTCTCCTTGCCCTTGTTTTCTTTTCTGTGAAAGATTGCAAGATGCTCTGTTGAGTCACAAACCCAACACTTTTGTGGACCTTATTTTGGCTTGCTCTGGTCTTCATCATTGCCACTCTGCCCTTTGCCCTTCCTGTTTGATGCTTCTGATAATCCAACAGCCAAAGCTTCATCGCGGTCTTAGTCCTTATCAACATGAGGTGGGTATTTCACCCTCTGATGATCAGCTTCCTTAGCAATAACTGAAATTAATGTATCTGGATCCAGGGTCTTTGTTGAACTGAATAGTTGAGCAGCAGTGAGCTGACTTGATGCAAAATTGGCAAGCGAATTTGGAAGAGACTTTATGATTGTTGACCAGTAATCTTTCTCATCGATATCAACTCCAACAGCTGATAGTTCTTCTCACTTTGCTCATAGACTGTCCAGAAATTGTTGGACATCCCTGCCCTTTTGCAGCCTGGACTTCAAGAACTGTGTATGCAGATCTGTTTGAGCATACACACCCTTTTCCATATATTCCTTGACTATCTTGTTCCACATACCAGTGACACTTGTCTGCTTATAAATATGCAAAGCAGTTGAATCCAGGATTCACTGTGAGAGTAGGTACTTTGCCATTCTTTCATTCTTCAACCACTTATCAACTAGGGCTTGCTGTGCCATTGTAACAGGAGTGGGATAGGTAGGACATGTAGTGGTGCCATCAAAATGATCCCATAACTCCTTGGCTTCCATAGTGATTTGAAAATGGAAGTTGAATATAGCCCAATTGGTTCCCTTGACCTCAAGTCTTGGGATATTACTTGGGAGAGTCTTAATGAAAATGGACATGGCAATGAGATTGGTGAGTCTTCAATCAATTGGCAGTGGAGGCAGGGCTCATAACCTGTGGGAAATAGCACTTGATTGAGAGGTGCGTGCAACTAGTAGAAGTAACTTAGTCATGTGCTCAACAACAGACTGTATATATTCACCTAGTAGAAGTAACTATGTACAAGTTAGCTATGAATACATAGTAATATTGAATAACAAGTATCTCACCTCAGTCATGTGCTCGACAACTGACTGAGGTGCTTTGAGTACAAAAAGCATCTTATATATGAAAGTAAACGAATACTGCCCAAAGGGGATATCAGGGGCTGGCAGAGCTCCTGATACACGAGACATAAGAATAAGAGAAATAGTAAATATGTGATGAAGACAGTGAAATGGTCCATACAATGTCCAATATACAAGCAATGGTGGCACATTGAGCCATATGAGCACTGGTAGTCATCAGACCAGTTGTGGCTGTGGCTGCGTGCGTGCTTGCTAATTCCAACAATGCATTGTATTCTTCATGTCTCATTCATATATGCTGTATTTGTTCACCCAATTCAGACTCATCTTATTCATGTTCTATTTTTGATCTACCTTGATCATGTCTTGTTCCCTGATTTACCTTGTTAGTGTTTTGTTCCTTATTTTACTTTGTTCATGTTCCACTCCTCCACATTGGTCTTTCAATGCCACACCAATGTCTTACTTAGTATTGTCTTGTTAGTGTCTTTGTATGACTAGTACTATATATAAGTCTATATGTAGTAGAGCATGGTTCCCCATGCTTGGATATTTATTTCTTGCTCTTGACCATTAGTGCTCTCACCTGATCCTTGAGTGTGTTTGTGACACTCCCACAGGCCAGTCAAGCAGAGGGAACCCTGGGATCCATCAGCATTCAGTTGCTTCTGTGTGGTATCAATGGATGGGATCTAACCTATGAGATTTCCCATTCCTCCATCAGCAAATTGTCAACTTACTTTTCCTGCTTTTTATGGCTTTGTGGTTCCAAAAAGCAGATTCTCATCCTTGTCAGGAACATCTCTAAGTCCTAGAGCATGGCTCTCAAGGATAAAAGAGAAGAAATGAATATACAAGCCTGAGAAGGCTTTGTAGTACAGACAGGGCTTATATATCTACAGTATAGAAAGCTATGCATTACAAAGGGTGAATACTAGGCTGTGATGCAGCTGTGTAACAGACCAGTAATCAGTGTGTAGTATAACTGACTGTGGAGAAAGGGTGATAACCAGGATATAAAGTATCTGGGATAGGAAATAAATGAGGTAAAAGATTATGACCTGACATCACCCCCCTTTCAAGACCAAGAGTCCTCACAAGGTGGGATATCGAAGTGATCAACAGAATTTGAAAAAGGAAGAGCTGTAGACATGAAAAACTGAAAGTATCAAAGACACCTAAGGGTTTTGGTGGTTGTTCACCTTAGCAGGTAGAGCAGTGGCAGGGTGAACTTAAATGCAGATGCACATATGTGGTTGGAGTTGATTGGCTGTTGATGCAAAGCCAATATTGCATCTTGCACATTTCTGAATTTTGATGTCTTATTCCATTTGCATTCTTCATGAGGGAAACTCTTTCAGTGCATGAGGTATTTGATTGAACCACAGTGAGTTGAGGAACTCTTCGACTTCTTGTTCTTCTTCTCTGGCAACAAGATCTGGGGAGCAGGGACAACATACTTTGTGACTTGAACTCTTTTTTGTAATGGGGCCAGAGCTGAGAATCATGAAAATGGAATGGATGGATTTTCAGCCAGCAAAACAATTGAGCTCAAATGCAGTCATATGAACCTTCTCTTGAACTGGGGAAAGTTGGCCATCCTGAATGAAGTTTTCAGCTGAGCTTTCATCCTTTTAAGTTGACATCATATTGTGTATTTGGGAAGTGATGGATGAGGAGGGATGGTGTCTGTGTGTCCATACAGAAAGTGATGCAGCTCATGAAAATATGATGTCAGGCTGAGGTGATGGCAGTGAGATGTCAACAAGGCTGGAACTGGTTCTCACTGTGCTTTCCTTCCCATGACTTCAAATAGTGGCCAACAAGTCAGTCTTTATATGCTGAGAGGAAGGCCTGACTTTGGTGGTGACTGGTGAGGCAACTCATGGCAATTGGTACAGCCAAGAATGCTCAACTATCAGCAGCTATGGCTGGGTATCCATTGACAATTGCTGACAGCACTACATCCATTTCTTTGAGAAACATGGAAACCTCTTGGTCACCTGGGTTGGTGGTGTCAAGGTGAATCTGTGCCTTAACAAATTCCAGGGGCTCCCTACAGATGTGCGGGTCTTCAGGCTAATCCATGTATACTTGTGGATGTCTGTGAGGACAGACATCTCAAGTCACCACTTTCTTTAAGGCACAGTGGTAGAATGGATGAGAAGTTGGAATACATTGAAGGGTTAGGCTCAAATTTCTCATACTCATGGCTTCTAGGGAGATCAAGCAAAGCACTGGCATGTGGATGGGTGGCAGACCTCTTGGATCAACACAACTCATGTTGACTATTGGGCATTCTTTGTCTGGAAGCAGGGCCCAAAGTTGAAGCATCTTGAAGGTCTTCAGAAATTGCTGACAGAACTGCTAGTCTGAGTGGACATCATTGGGTGTGAACTCGCCACTGCAGTCACATGCAAATGTGATAGTTGATCAAAAAAGGCTGGTGATATTGAAAAGCCTGTTACACCTATGGGTTGGATAACTGATTCAGTATTGACATGGACACTAGGTCATTTATTGATAATATCCAAGTCACATGATGGAAGGGCTTGTGATAACATGCCTTGGGAGTGGGAAGCCTGATGTAGGCATTGCAAAGGCAATGTGACACAGCAACAATGACAAGCAACTGCTGCAAAACCTTATAAATGACAAAGATTGATGGGTGGATTTCTTTGATTTGCTAGTGGGCATTCCTGGTGCTGATGGTGTGGTGTTTGCCTCACTACTCGATGGAGGAACATTCTTCAGACCACTTGTGATCTTGGCATCAGGGTTGACATATGCCTCACTTGTGCTTGCCAGAGTGAGGGCAGAAGCATGGCAAAGGGATGGTGGATGGAGTGGGGCAGAAATTGATATTAAAGACTCAAATGAAGAAGAGGCAGTGGACAATGTTGAGATAGTTGGCTTACAAAATTCAGAATGCTGATTTAAGTTGAGAGTTGATGAACTAGGTGTCAATAAAGAAGGTCTGTAGCACTTGGACAGATGGTGGGTATGCACTGGTTAGAGATATGGATGATGTAAAACATGATCATGGTGCTGAGTTGAGAGATATGCAATGCTATCACTTTAGTCTGAATGATTCTGATTCATAAAATCCATGTCAGATTGTCAGTGAAGCAAATGACATGCATTAATAGGGGTGTTCATTCTGAGCTGAAATACTTCTGTAGGATTGGATGTTCTTGCTTTGCATGTACCATTTTAACAAGCTATCTTGCCCAACAATGCACTATCTGGCATGCAATGGCTGCAATCTATGTGAGTGAGAGACCACTTCTTGTGAGCATGGTATTGTAGAAGTTTTGAAACTTTTCAGTTTGCACATCATTGATGCATGGGGTGTGATAACTCAAACAACCATCTATTTGTCATGAATATGACTATTGTAGATTAAAGGTCTTCAACCAGACTATACAGTTTTAGTTCTTATAGGAACAAATAGTTTTTGAGATCATATTTAGGATCAATGACAGTTTTTTGAAATCTTGTCTAGAATTTCATTATAAGATGGCAGAGATGGGGAAAAAACTGTGGAAAGAAAAATGAGAAATATTGAAAGACATCTCATGAACATGACTCTAATGCTTGCTTCATCTTCTTCATTTCTCTTCATAAAACTTTCTTCACATCTTTGTTTCATTTTGTATATCGATACTTTATTCCATTCTATTTCATTTCATATCTTATACTCCACTACCCTCCCTTCAAGGCATCACATCCCAGGATGTGCAGAAAAAAAATTTGAGGGGCTTTCAGGATGTGATCTTGAATTCAGGCATTTGGCAGGGAATAGTTGTAGAAAGAGTTATGGTGGAAGTGTTGGTATTAAACCAATGAATGAGAAATCAATACTTGAAATAAATTGACAGTGTTGAATTCCGTGATTGACAAGACTTGTGAACTATCACCTCATTGGTGATGCTAATTCAGAAAAGAAGGTCTTTTTTAGCCGAAGACTTGAAACAGCAGTGGAAGCCTACTAGTTGAGGATAGAAAGTTTCTTTTTGTTTAAGGAGTAGAATAAACTCCATAACAGTATTCAATGAACTGTGATGACTCAAACAGACATCCATGAATATAATATCATAGTTTTGCATCTTTGAACCAGATGAAAGTCTTTGAAAACTTTCTTGCTTATTTCTTCAATCTATTGTCCAATATAATCGACTCTTGAGACACAGGCTTGTATAGCAGTAGGCCACTTGAATCTTAACAAATACTTTTTGATAATTGAGAAGGATAACTCAAATCTTATGCAACTTTTCATCACTTGCAAACTTGCTACTACTGTTGGTAGTACAACGATTGGGAAGTGTAACAAGCTTGCATACATGTTGAACATTGATGAATATCAACAAAGAACTATCTTTTTGTTGATCAAGAAGCCTAACTTGAAAGAGAAAAGAGGAAGAGATGAAGGGCAGCAATATATGAAGATTAACAAGGTCTTCATTCTTTTTTTAATGCCAAAATCTTGACTATCTTGGAAGCATAATCAATAAATAATGCAGTTTATAGACTTGTCTAGATTCTAGTGTCATTAAACAAAATAGACAATGTCGAACAATATTGGGGGCAATGTTGTATAAGTGGACTAGGGTTATACTCTTTGTTTTTGAAGTCTGGTGAATATCTATGAAAGACTCTTAATGTTCAAGATTAACACTTTTGATGTACACATGTTGCTTCTTGAGACAACAATAACTGATAGAGGTAAACTTCATTGTGGGCAATGATTCAAACTCTCACAACTACTGGGAATATCAATTCACATCTGGGAATAACCCTGACCGATGCCAAATGCAGAAGGATAAAGGATAAAGGCTTGCTGATAATGGGGTAGTGTTGTCAATGTTCTGAACAACCGAAGATAAATGAGGATTGATCAAAGCCATTTGCTTTACCTATATAGAGGGACAGGGAAAAGAGAAACTAGCCAGCATTGAAGTCATGAAAAGGCCAGGTAGAATTGGATGCAGGAAAAAAGAGGTCACATTAGCAATTTCAATTCTAAAGTCAAATCTACTTCTCTCAGGGGAATGACAGATAACACAATTGAAGGATGTGCTCAACTTTGCCAACCAACATTGAATTCGAAGATTTAGACAAACATGGAGGAATGAGGAAAGACCAATCTTGGAGAGTCAATGAAAACCTCTATAGAAATGATCTTGAGGGAAAGGTGAGGGAAAGATGTTGAGCAACCAGAGAAACACTATATACAACCCTGCCTATCTTCCATCACCATAACCCATCGGGCGATCTAGCATCAACAACTGAATCCTTGAGAACATTCAAATGAAGAGAATGCTGAACAGTGGAGAGGGAATCAGATAAAGGGGAGAATGATCTTCATTCTCCTTAGGGAACTCTTGCATCCCTAGTATTACCCAGACTATTGCACTGAGTATGCTTCCTCCTAATACTACATTCTATGAGTGCAGCATAATCATAGTCAAGCCTTGAGGCAAGGATTCTGGCTCTTGGATAATCGTGTGGCTATCTTCAGGTTGCCAACCTTGAAAGCTGGTCAGGGGTGCCACCCCATCCTGGGGTCTTCACACAGTTACCCAATGGGATCATCTACAAGGCCACAGCCAAGTAGGAACATTTATAAATACTATCCTGTTAATATGATAAGGGAAGTTGGCAGTGTACACCTATGCAACCCACAGGTATGACATCTGTAGATCCTTGTGATAAGGCCTTGCATCACATGGAATTTCTACATCAGGTTAGTGCCCTTACAAAGATGGGCAATACTTCAAAGAATGTGGCTTCGAGTTGTCTTGACTGTGACATCGTCTTGACTGAGTCTTGAGCTTGCATGACCACACAGTAAGGAGAGAAGAGAGAGGAGGAGTAGTGAGACCACATCCAGGCAATGCCTCATTCCCAGGCAGTCTGAAGACCAGATGGGTGAATAGCTACCTTGTTACTTGTCTAGCTTAAACATCACTAGGCCACCAGTTAAGGCAGAGTAGGAGAGGTGAACAAGTGGATTTGGCTGGGGGATAACAGCCCTTGCACAACCCCTTATATATGGTACATGAGAGTGCACAGACCAAGCTGTGACTTACTATCTATGGTATATGCTATTAATGCTATAGGCTCTAATGTAAAGAGTAATAGTTCATGAGTTAAAGGTTAGGCAGCCTCATGCATCAAGAATGGAAGAAGCAGACATGAGACTGCAGGGCTTACTGTAAGATGGAAGATCAATCACAAGATGTGAAAGATTAGGATAGGGATCATGGCAGAGATCATCAAGATCCTGCAGGGTCATGATTTAGATAACAATCTAAATGAGTGATCATACCAATCGAAGGGAATGGGTGGAGATGAGAAAGGCATGGTAGCCTTAAGGATGTGGAAGGATCTAAGATGATCAGTGTGAGTTCATGAGGGTCATGAAAAGGTGAAGAGAGTGAAAATGTAATGCATGTGATAAGTAAAGGCGTGAAAGTGTGAAGGAATGGAGTAGTCATGTGATCAGGGAAAGGGAAGTCATGTGACCTAAAGGTCATGTGATCATGAATGGTCATGCCCATACGCTAACACAGAGTATGCAGGGAGTAGTCGTGCAATCTTACTAACACAGAGTACAAGGTTGGAATGCAATGTCATAACAAAAGATGCCTCTTCAAGGGCTATGCACAATGAAGGACAGCATATGTAGAGAAGAATAGGGGCCTTTTGAGTAGTATTGGCTAATTGAATAGCCTAGGGACATGCTCAGATGTCTAGTCGGCATTGAATTCACATGAGCTAAAGCAAAGGCTTGAGGAGGATAGGGGTCAGAAAGAAAGATGGATCTTGGTAAACCAATTAAGGCCACTATAGGAATTGTCTTGAGAGTGATGCCTTTTCAAGAGTATAGGCCAGAAAAAACAGCGTATAGTGGTAAGGAAATGTAGGTAAGGATCCTAAGTGGTATTGACTAATTGAATAGCCTAGGGACACATTTAGGTAAATGCATTTCTTCAAGGGTAAAAAGCCAAGAGGGCAAATGCAGTAGGATAGGGGTGAGGCTTGTATAATGTCAGGAACATCTCTAAGTCCTAGGACATGGCTCTCAAGAATAGAAGAGAAGAAATGAATATACAAGCCTAAGGAGGCTTTGTAGTACAGACAGGGCTTATATATCTACAGTATAGAAAGCTATGCATTACAAAGAGTGAATACTAGGCTGTGACACAGCTGTGTAACAGACCAGTAATCAGTATGTAGTGTAACTAACTGTGGAGAAAGGGTGATAACCGGGATATAAAGTATCTGGGATAGGAAATAAATGGGGTAAAAGATCATGACCTGACAATCCTCAAAGCAGCAGAAAAGTTCAAAAAAGTACCAAAAAAGTAAATGTACATTTTGCTAATGCTCACCATGCACAAAGGCATTCAATGAGTGATATGGAGCTCCACTGATAATTGATGGTCATACACAAAGTATAACAGTGTGTGCCCCCCTCAATATAGCCACCCTGTTCAAAGGCATAATGATTCCTGCATGCAGTGAAGAATAGCACCATGTTTTCCACACAATGAAAACAATAGGAATAATTTAGAGATAACTGACATCAAGTCATCAGAAACCAGTTCATCCACCACATGGTCTTTTAGATTTGCAGTACCACAAGGTTTGTATGCTCTCATGAACAAAG
>JBBPJS010001421.1:0-10897 GCA_038088835.1 Singerocomus rubriflavus
TAAGGGGTTGTGCAAGGGCTGGTGTCCCCCCAGCCAAATCCACTTGTTCACCTCTCCCACTCTGCCTTTACTGGTGGCCTGGTGATGTTTAAGGAACAGCAAGTAACAAGGTAGCTATTTGCCCACCTGGTTTTTGGACTGCCTGGAAGTGAGGCATTGCCTGGATGTGGTCTCAACATCACTCCTTCCCTCTAACTTATTACTGTGTGGTCATGCAAGCTCAAGACATGGTCAAGATGAAGCCATGGTCAAGACAACTTGAAGCAACATTCTTTGTGAAGACTTGCCTACCTTTGTGAAGGCACTACTAATGGAAAATCTATGTGATGCAAGATGAGTTTCTAGTCAAGCTGATGTCATACCTATGGACATCATAGGCATACACTGCCAGTTGTCCTTATCATATTAACAATTAGTATTTATAGTTGTTCCTTCTTGCCTGCAGGCTTGAAGAAGATCTCATTGGGATGCTGTGTGGAATGCCCCAAGATGGGGTGGCACTCCTAACCAGCTTTTAAGAATGGCAATCTGAAGATAGCCACATGATCACCCAAGAGCCAGACTTCTTGCCTCAAGGCTCAACTATTGTTGAGCAATCAAGTGAAACACATAACCCTGCCTATATCCATCACCTATAACCTGTCAGATGATCTGGCATCACCAAGAGAATCCTTGAGCAGTTGCAGAGGAGAAGAGTGCTGAATAGCAGAGAGGGGAATTGGAAAGTAAGAAAAGGGTGATCTACAACACCTTGATGAACTCTTGCATTGTCAATATTACCAGGACTATTGCACCTAATATGCATCCTTCTAATACTGCATTCTTTGAGTGCAGCATAATCATAGTTGAGCCATGGGGCAAGGAGTTGGGCTCTTGAGTAATTGCATGGCTATCTCCAGGTTGCCATCCTTGAAAGCTGGTCAGGGGTGCCATTCCACCTTGGGGCATTCCATATAGCATCCCAACAAGGTCTGCTCCAAGTCCACAAACAAGGAGAAACAACTATAAATAACAACTGTTAATATGATAAGGGAAGCTGGCAGTGTACACCTATGCAACCCACAGATATAATATTCACAGAGCATTGTGATAATGTCTTGCATCATATAGGTTTTCTAACATTGATTAGTGCCCTTACAAAGATGGGCAATACTTCATAAAAAACATGGGCTTCAAGTTGTCTTGACCATGACATCATCTTGACTGGTTCTTGAGCTTGCATGACCACACAGCAATAAATAGAAAGGAGGAGGAGTAGAGTAGACTGCATCCAGGCAATGCCTCACTTCCAGGCAGTCTGAAGACTGGGTGGGCAAATAGCTATCTTTTTACTTGCTATTCTTTAAACATCACCAGGCCACCAATAAAGGCAGAGTGGGAGAGGTGAACAAGTGGATTTGGCTGGGGGGACACCAGCCCTTGCACAACCCCTTATATATGATATATGAGAGTGCACAAACCAAGCTGTGACTTGGGTCTAGGGTATAACACTATTAAGGCTATTGGTAGATAAGGTAAAGGGTGTAGTCCATGAGGGAAAGGTTAGGCATTCATATAGAAGAGAAATGGAAGAGCTAATATGAATGCAGGGCTTACTGTAGAATAAAAGATCAATCACAAGATGTGAAAGATTTGAAATGGTGATCATAGCAGAGATCATCAAGATCCTGCAGGATCATGATCTAAATAATCAATCTAGATGAGTGATTGTACTGATCAAATGGTAAGGGCAGATATGAAGAAGGCATGGAAGCCTTAAGGATGTGGGAGGATCTAAGATGATCAGTTGGGGGTTATGAGTGTTATGAGAGAAAGGGAGAGGGGTTGAGTTGTGGAACATGTAATGGAAATGTGATGGAGTAAAGAAAGGACAAGGTAGTCATGTGACCAGGAAAGATAAGATAATAGATAATCATACCCATGTGCTAACACAAAGTACAAGTGTGTTGTGCAATATCATAACAACTATGATTATGCTAGCTTCATAGGTGCTAGTATTAGGAGGATGTGGATATGGTTGCAAGAGTACCTGTCATACTGACAATGCAATAGTTTGTTAAGGAGTCAAAGATCATCCTTTTCTTATAGCTGATTCCCTTCAGCTGTTCAAGCATTCTTTTATCTGAATGTTCTCAAGGATTCAGTCATTGATGCCAGATCACCCAATGAGTTATGGTGATGGAAGATAGGCAGGGTTGTATATGTGTTTCTCTGGTCGCTCAACATCTTGCCAGTAAGGCAAGTGAGTGGAACAATAATTTTAGCATAATCACAGATAGAATAATGATAGAAATTGGCAAAGCTCAGAAAAGCCTGGATGTCCTTAATCTTATGAGGTTCAGGCCAATCAGTGATTGCCTTGATCTTGTCAGTAGCCATGGAAAAACCAAAGGGAGACAAAATATAACCAAGATATTCAATGGACTCAGAGTGTCATTTTGTTGCAGAACCATAGAATTATACTACTCTGCCAAACAACCCAATCAACCTGGCAGATGACTAGAAATCTTGGTACAGGGCTTAACCATGATGTTGGAGGTAAGGGACGGTGCTAGGACAGTGGAGGTCTTTAAATAGAGAAAAGAACTGTGCATCAGAGGAACTTCTTATACATGAACTCCAGGACTACTCTTGCAATGGTACTCTGTCTTTCTCCTAATACTAATATCCTAATGGTACTAGCATAATTGTGTTCAGCTCTTGAGGCAAGGGTTTCAAGCCTTGGGTGATCATGTAGCTATTATCAGGTTGCTATACTTGAGAATGAAGGTGGTGTCACCATAGATCATGGATATGTACCATAACCTCAACAATATTCCAACTAGGACTGATGTATCACTAGTGGCTTAAGTTATTGTCACTGTTCCTAGAATATGATAAGATCCATATGGCAATGGTAGCCTCTTGGGATTGCAGGTATAACATTAGTAATCAATACAATAGAGGATTACATCATGTGATTTTTAATGGTTTCTAGTTTGGTATCTTTCAATAAATGTCTTCCATACTTTCATATGTTCTGGGTTCTAAACTAGATGCAGTACAAGCTTGCTAGTGGGCCAGACATTGGCAGTTTGGTGTTGCTAGAATCAAGAAATAATGGTACAATGATGAGGAAGGAGTAGGGTTTAGCTTTATCTCCAGACAGCCTCACTTCTAGGCACTCAATGAAGAGTGGGTAGGCAAATAATGTCCTTTACTTGAGACATCACTAGGCCACCTTGGTAGGCAGGGTAGGAGAGGTACAAACAAGTGGATTAGGCTGGGAGAACAGCCCTTGTCATAACCCCTCTATATATGGTATATAATAATGCACAGATCAAGCTGTGACTAGGATTCTAGAGTATAAGAGATTAATGCTATAGGCTACTAGGGTAAAGGGTATAGTCCATGAGTAAAAGATTAGGCAGCCTTATGTATCAGAATGGAAGAAGTGGACATGAGGTGCAGGGTTTAATGTAGAGTGGAAGATTAATCATAAGATGTGAAAGATCAAGAAAGAGATGGCAGAGATCCATCTAGGATCTTGCAAAGTCAGATATGATCATACTGATTGGAGGGAATGATGAAAATGAAGAACAGGAGGTGATTGGGAATGGAAGATGATCAGTGTAATGTTGTGATGGACATGAAGAGGTGAAGAGATAGGAGATATGATCAATATGAAGGGATAAGGGCATAAATGTGTGAAGGGATGGAGAGGTCATGTGATCAAGGGTTGGTCATAAAGAAGTACTCATGCAATGCAAGTGTGTAGTCACAGTACTAAGTATCATACAGTATCATACACAATTCATAACACATTTGCACTTCTTTGGCTTTAGGTATAATCCATTGGCATGGAGGCAGTGGAGCACCTTCCAAACATGCTTCTTGTGGGAAGCGATGTCCTGGGAGTAAACCAAGATGTCATCAAGATACACCACCACACAGACATTCAGCATATCAGCAAAGATGCTGTTAATGAAGCACTGGAAGGCAGCAGGAGTGTTAGTAAAACCAAACAGCATAACCAACCATTCAAATGACCCATAGTGAGTCTGAAATGTAGTCTTTCACTCATCCCCTGCAGCAATGCAGATCAAGTGGTATGCATGCTGGAGATCAAGCTTTGTGTAGACCTTTGGTCTGCTTAGGGCATCGAGGAGGTCAGTAGTTCATGAAAGAGAATAATGATCTTTCTTGGTGATGACATTAAGGCCTCAAAAGTTGATGCAGAGATGGAGGGATCTATTCTTCTTCTTAATTAAAAGCATTGGAGTAGCATGGGGAGAGCTGGAAGCTCAAATGAACCCTATGTTAAGGTGCTTATTGATGAATTCATGGAGGGCCTGGGTTTCTATGGGGGAGAAAGAGTATAACTTTTCTATAGAAGGTTCAGTGCCCTTCTTCAGGTCAATCTTGAGGTCAAATGGACAGTGAGGGGGAAGAGTGTCTGCCCTTTTCTTGCTGAAGACATCCATGAAGTTATGGTATTCCAGAGAAACTCCAGAGAGGTCCACTTTCTCAGGAGCATTAGAGATGGAGGCAGAGCAAGCTTTAACCTGATCAGAGGTCTGGAGGTGGATGGCAAATTGAACTAAGCCATCCATCTTGCATGCATGCATGAATGCAGTGGCATTAATAAAGAAGATGGGTGGGCAAATAAGTCCAGGTGCTGATGGTGATTCTAAAGGGTACTTCTGGGGTGGAGGCCCCAAAGGAGTAGAGGATGACATTGGGCTTGGCATTCCTTCTGTAGAGGCTGTGAACAAGATGCTGTTCATAACCCAGTCAATCAATAGATTGTAGTGGGTAAGTCAGCTGTGTCCTAAAATCAATGAATATGAGGGATACAAGAAGGTGACAAAAAATGTTGCAGAGGTAGAATTGCCTGAGGATAGAAGAAAGGAAAGGTCTACAGTGGAGGAAATGACAGAAGCAGAGGACCCATTGAAGAGACAGAGTGAAATCAGAGGAATGAAGATAGTAGATATGCCATGCCTCTCAATAAAGAAGGAATTAATAAAACAATGAGTCAAATCAGAGTCTATGAGAGTAGGTACTGAAGTCAAGGAGAAATGAGAAATAGAAACAAGAGGATGAAGAGAATTCAGATTGCAAAGAGTGGATGCATTGAGACATAACTCCATTAAAGCATGGTTGGATTCATTGCAACTCCCAGTCCATGTGAAGTCAGAGAAGTTGCACTCTATTTTTTTGCCTTGGAGGAGGTAGAGCTGGAGAAGGACACTGTTGGGTTAGCAGTAGCAGCCTGAGCCTTCACAGCTCTAGAGGTTGACTTAGGACAATCTTTGGCAGAATACCCAGAGTTTCTGCAGAAAAGACATAAGTTGAATTTCAGCCAGCACTGACACTCCTCAGAAAGGAGTTTGCCATCTTTGCCAAGCTTCAAAGAGATGGAAGAGTCAGTAGTACTACCCTTATTGTCCTTGTTCCTAGTGGTGAAGGAGTTTGAAGAACTCCCAATGGAGGCAGAGTTACCTTTGGACTTGTTGTTCTTAAGCTTTGATGAAGCAGAGTTTGAAGCATTTAATGATGTCTTTGAGGGGTGTTAGTGACCAGAGTTGAAACTGGAGGCCTTGGTTGTGTGATTGAGCTCTTCCTTGTGCTTCCAATAGTGATGGTAAATCTGCTAAGTGAGCACTTAAAAGTTATAGATATTGTCCAGCTTACCCTGCTGTGATAGCTCATTCTTGATGTGGTTTAAGAGCCCATTGTAGAAGCTCTGGTGGAGAGCACCAGAGCTCCACTCACAGACCTGAGTTGTGAGTCAATTCTATTCGAAAATATATCTAGAAATATGTTGTGAGTCTCATATCTGCAGTTGCTCGAGTTGAGCTTCTATGTTAGCAACTGGATTATGAGGTTTGAAGTTAGACTGTAATTTGAAGAGAAAGGTTTTCCAGTTTGTCATTCATAGGGGATGAGACTGCAGAGGTTCATCTTTAAGCAAGTCCAGCTCAAAGTACTTCAGGGCAACACCCTTGAGGTATGACTGCATGAATGTTATCTTAGACCAGTCCTTTTTGAAGGACTTTAGGTTTGCTTGGAAGTTCAGTTCACACTATACCATAAACAAATGAAGTTTCTTCAAATCTGTCCCATCAAACAGGTCAGATTCATAGACTTTGGTCTTTGAAGAATTGGAGCTCTTCTTACACAATGCCTGTTTAGTTAGCTCATGAATGGAATCAGCAAGTTAAGGAAAAGGTTCATAAGCCAAGGAAACATTATTAGCAGCTTTGGAGATGTCCTTCTGATATCGATCCCAAGGATTTTCATCATCTCTGGGGTTAGAGAAACTTGAGGAGGAGTTGTCACCATCTCTGCTGTCATCTCCTGGCCCAGAAGGTGAAGGCTCATCAGGCCCACCAGATCCTGCATCATCTTCATCGCCCCAAAATTCCCTGAAGTGGAGTTCTAGGAGGGACTCTGAATCTTCAGAAAGTGGTGTCAAGGGAAACAACAAGCTTTGATTGGTAAGATATTTTGAGATGAAGTCATCAGGTCTGGCAGACAGGCTGATGAACTCACCAGAAATTGTATGAGTGCTGCCAAAAGCACTATGCAAAGCACTTTCATGCTGATAGGTGAATGTTCATGAGGTCATGATTGAAGAGATAGGTCCTATACAAGTGGAAGTATGAATATACTGTCAAGTCCAGATCCTCCTTGTCAAAGTCCAACTGGAGGTGTAGAGTTCTGAGGGGGAGCAAAGGGGTTAGTGATAGAGGTGGACTGAGAGTCCTAATGGAGGAACAGTATAGGGGGACTTAATGAGGATGTTGGCACAGAACTTATGTGTCACACCCTTATATAGGCCTATGTCCTCATATTTTGGAGGATGTAGGAGTGGAGATCCAAAGTGGAGGTGGGATAGAAGGTGTAGGAGTTGAGGGGAGACTGAACAAGGACAGGAGGAGTAACTTAGTTGATATTTGTACTAAGAAGACATACAGAGAGTGCAGCTCTTAAGTACAAGTGAAGTAAGATACAAGGTATGAAGGTGAAACAAGTATCATGTGGAAATGTCAAGTGACCATATGGTAATGTCAAAGGAACATATGAAGACATCAAAGAGTGACAGAACAAATGATGATAGAATGACAATGACAAGACATAATGTACATATTGATGATTGAAGACAAATAGGCCTGGTGTGGTCTAGACTGGTCACAACAGAGGAACAAACTCTGGAGTAGAAACTTCAAGGGATAGGAGGTGTAGGAGATGCAAGGCTCAACAGAGTTGGATGGAGTTGGGTGGAGGAGGGGCAATAGGGGTCAGAGAGTGGATATGATATAATCTCAATTTAATACATGAAGCATATCACAATTATATGTGGAAATCATGGTTAGTGTTGGTGAGATGAATTAATGTACATGCTCTTGACTACAAAATCACCCTCTAGGTCATATGATTCCATTTAGGATCTGATGAGATATAGCCATTTTAAAACAGTAACCTTATTGTGATAGTATTGTGAAACTAAAGAGTTACACTACTCTGCCAACAAACTCAACAACCCATTAGGCAACCAGAACATATCATTATGGGGACTGCACCTATATGTTCAGGAAAAGAAATGCTAGAACATGTGTCATATCCCATACTTTAAGTCAACTTTGGTACCTCCATACCATCTCCATCATATTTTTGGTTTATTTCTCCTCCATTCTCCTTGTACCTACTTCATTTCAGACTTGTACTTAGTAATCCTTTCTAACTCTGTTTTCTTACATTCTTCTATGTTACTCATACCTTATGTTCCATTCCTCACTTAGTTAGAACTTTAATACTGGTGCTTGCTTAAAAGCACAACTCCAAGGCTGTGCTCTGATATAGTTTTATTCCCAACCCCTCTGGTACATAGTGTAACCTGACCTGGACTTAGTCATCCAAGTTCCTCCATATATAAACTCTGTAGTTATAAACTTGTACACTTCAGTTTGAATATTGATCCAACCTAATACTCTCCCCACTTGTTCTCTAAGTTGTTGACCAACTTCCCCTAATTACCCCTCTGATCTCCAACCTCCAACCCTCTATAAATTCAGGACAATTGGATTCTGTGCAAGGATGCACCACATAAAATAAAGCCAAGTCCTATTTGGACCCCTCAACTCTGAACCTTTAGAGTTCCTCTCAAAGCAGCATCCAATATGAGTTTAATAGGACAGTAGGGAAGGAGAAATCAGATAAAGGAGAAGACTGCATCAGACTATCTTTAGATATAAGCTTTAGGACTACTCTTGCAAGTCCTTGATTATTGAGCAACCTAGCAAAATACTATACTTCTTGAAAGAGAATAGCAACAAGAACTTGAGCTTTCACAAATACTGTGCAAGGTTCTTTCATAAAGACCAAACAGATAGCTGGACAAGGATAGTTGGGAAATGGTGAAGGATAAAGAGTAGAGTAGTATCCTTAGGTCTTAACCTACTAGAAGGCAAATAACCAAATGGATTAGACTGAGGGGCATTAGTCAAAAAGTAACCTCATATTTATACTACACTAGGATGCACACAGATCAGGTGACATCATAGATAAGAAGATAGCAAGAATAGAAAGAAGTAACAGAGATTAATATCTCAGGGCAAGCATGAGGCATCAGAATGGAAGAAAAAAAAAGAAGCAATGGAAATGAAAAAAAGGCTTCTTTTATAAACAGAGATTAAACAGGCAGTGCCTATGAAGTAGCCATGATGCATGACATCATTGGTCTAGGCCTGATCATGTGATCAGTCATGTGATGATGAAGATAAGATAAGATCAAGAGATAAGATGAAAAGTGAAAAATGTTTAAGAAAGCATATGATGTCATAACATTAATAACTGTGTGTTGCAGAACTAAAGAGTTACACTACTCTGCCAACTAACTCAACAATCTGGCAGACAATCAGAACAAATAATATAGGGTAAGAATTTATAATGTCAGATAGAAGAATGCTAAACAGTAGAAAAAGGAAATCAGATATAAGAAAAAGACTAAGTTGGGACATCTTCATAGATAAACTTTAGAACTACTTTTGCAAGTCCTGTTATGACATCACAAGCATCACTTATACTTTGTGTTAGTAAGTGCATGCATGACTCTCCCTGCATACTTTATGTTAGTGTATGGGCATGACTTTTATGATCATGTGACCTTTGGGTCACATGACTTCTTACATTTCTGATCACGTGACTACTCCATTCCTTCACACTTCATGCCTTCACCCATCATGTGTATCACATCTTCACCCTCTTCACTTCTTCATGACTTTCATGAACTCACACTGATTATCTTAGATCCTCCCACATCCTCAAGATTACCATGCCTTTCTTATCTCCACCCTTACCACTTGATCAGTATGATCTTCTATCAAGATATCAATCTTGGCCATGACTCTGCAG
The DNA here is from genome assembly GCA_038088835.1 of Singerocomus rubriflavus. Lineage (NCBI taxonomy): Eukaryota > Fungi > Basidiomycota > Agaricomycetes > Boletales > Boletaceae > Singerocomus > Singerocomus rubriflavus. Next base: position 9,400 of record JBBPJS010001421.1, read on the forward strand.
GATCTTGATGATCTCTGCCATAATTACCATTCCAGATCTTTCACATCTTGTGATTGATCTTCCATTCTACAATAAGCCCTGCATTCATTTTAGCTCTTCCATTTCTCTCTAGATGAATGCCTAACCTTTCTCTCATGGACTCTTACCTATTACCTTATCTTCCAATAGCATTAATAGTGTTATATCCTAGACTCAAGTCACAGCTTGGTCTGTGCACTCTCATGTAACATATATAAGGGGTTGTGCAAGGGCTATTGTCCCCCAGCCAAATCCACTTGTTTACCTCTCTCACTCTGCCTGCAAAGGTGGCCTGATGATGTTTAAGCTATAACAAGTAAAAGAGTAGCTATTTGTCTACCCAGTCTTCAGACTGCCTAGAAGTAAGGCATTGCTTGAATGCAGTCTCATCATTACTCCTTCCTTCCCTATTTATAACTGTGTGGTCATGCTAGCTCAAGACTCGGTCAAGACAGAACCCAGTCAAGACATCTTGAAAGACATTCTTTGTGAAGACTCATCTATTTTTGTGAAGGCATCAACTGATGGAAAACCTATGTAATACAAGACCTTATTGCAAGACTCTGTGGATGTTATACCTGCAGGTCATAAAGGCATACACTGCTGTTGTCTCTTATCATATTAACTGTGTTCTATTTATTAGTTGTTCCTTCTCACCTGCAGGCTTGGAGATGATCTCGTTGGGTGCTATGTGGAATGCCCTGAGATGGGGTGGCACCCCTGACCAGCTTTCAAGGATGACAACCTGGAGATAGTCATATGATTATCTGAGAGCCTGACTTCTTGCCCCATGGCTCGACCATGATTATGCCATACTCATAAGATATGGTATTAGGAGGATATGCACCAGTTGCAAGAGTACCTGGTGATACTAACAATGCAATAGTTCATCAAGGAGTAGCAGATCACCCTTTCCTCACTTCCAACTCCCTATCACTGATTAAGCATTCTTCTCTCTGCGACTACTCAAGGATTCTCTTGGTGATGCCAGATCGCCCAATGAGTTATGGTGATGGATATAGGCAGGGTTGTTATAGTGTTTCTCTGATTGCTCAACAAGTCCTTGATAGCAATAGTACTTTTGCAACTATGCTCTGGCTTCCTCCTAATATAATGACCTAATATATATTACATAATCATAATTAGCTTTTGAGGTGAGAATTTCAAGCTTTGGGTAATCACATAGCTATTGACCAGATTGCTATTCTTAAGAATGAGGATGGTGTTACCATAGATCATGAGTATGTTCTATAATCTACACAATGTTCCAATGAAAGATGCTATGCTACTTGTGGCTTAAGTTACTGTCATGATAGAGAATGTTAATATAATAAGTGTTATGATACTAAATAAACACTTGTTGTCTTTGTGTGATTAGGCATTTGTGTTACAACTTATGACTTTTACAATCACATGACCTTCAGATCACATGACTTTCTCTGATCACATGACCACTTCAACCCTTCACATCATCACTGAT
>JBBPJS010001422.1:0-10890 GCA_038088835.1 Singerocomus rubriflavus
AACATGCTTCTTGTGGAAAGCGATGTCCTAGGAGTAAACCAATATGTCATTAAAATACACCACCACACAGACATCCAGCATATCAGCAAAGATGCTGTTAATGAAGCACTAGAAGGCAGCAGGAGTATTAGTAAGACTGAACAGCATAATCAACCATTCAAATGACCCATAGTGAGTCCGAAATATAGTCTTCCACTCATTTCCCACAGCAATGTGGATCAAGTGGTATGCATGCCAGAGATTGAGCTTTGTATAGACCTTTGCTCTGCTTAGGGCATCTAGGAGGTCAGTAGTGTGTGGAAGAGGATAATGATCTTTCTTGGTGATGGCATTAAGGCCTTGAAAGTTGATGCAGAAATGAAGAGATCTGTCCTTCTTCTTAATGAAAAGCATTAGAGCAGTGTGGGGAGAGCCAGAGACTTGAATGAACCCAATATTGAGGTGCTTATTGATGAATTTTTATAGAGCCTGAGTTTCTGTTGGAAAAAGTGAGTATAACTTTCCTATAGGAGGTTTGATGCCCTCCTCCAGGTCAATCTTAAGGTCAAAAGGACAATGAGAAGCTAGGATGTCAGCTCATTTTTTACTAAAAATGTCTGCAAATTTGTGGTACTTCAGAGGAACTCCAGAGAGGTCCACTACTTCTAAATTGTTGGAGACAAAGGTAGTGTGAGCCTTGACCTGATCTGAGGACTAGAGATGAATAGCAAATTGGACTGAGCCTTCCATCTTGCATGTGTGAGCAAATGCCACAGCATTGATGAAGGAGATGGGTGTGCAAGTAAGTCCAGATGCTAATGGTAATTCTGAAGGGTACTCCTGGGGTGGAGGCTGCAGAGGAGTGAAGGATGACATTAGGCTTGGCATTCCTTCTATAGAGGCTGTGAATGAGATGCTGCTCATAACCCAGTTAATCAACAGATTGTAGTGGATGAGCCAGCTATGTCCTAAAACCAACAAACATGAGGAATCCAAGAAGGTGACAAAAAATGTTACAGAGGTAGAATCACCTGAGGGCAGGGAGAAGGAACAGTCTACTGTGAAGGAAATAACAGAAGCAGAGGACCTATTGAAGAGACAGTGTGTAATCAGAGGAACGGAGTTCATAGGAATGCCATGCCTTTTAACAAAGGATAAATCAATGAAGCAATGAGTAGAGCCAAAGTCTATGAGAGTAGGTATTAAAGTCAAGGAGAAATGAGGAATGAAAACAAGAGGACAAAGAGAGTTCAAATTGCAAAGAGTGGACATGTTGAGATGTAATTTCATTAGAGCACAGTTGGGTTCAATGCAACTCCTAGCCTGTGCAGAGTTAGAGGAGTTGCACTCTATTTTTTTGCCTTGAAGGAGGTAAAGCTGGCAGAGGTCATGGTAGTGGCCTGAGCCTTCACAGCTCTAGAGGTAGACTTTGGACACTCTTTGGCAGAGTGCCCAGACTATTCACAGAAAAGATATAGATTGTTCTTTAGCCAGTGCTGATGCTCCTCTGGGAGAAGTTTGCCATCTTTGCCAAGCTTCAATGAAATGGAAGGATTAGTACTACTACCCTTATTGTTCTTGTTTTTAGTAGTGGTGGAGTTCAAAGAACTCTTAATAGAGGCAGAGTTACCTTTGGACTTGTTATCCTTGGGCTTTAATGAGATGGAGTTTGGAGTATTTGATGATGTCTTCAAGGAGTGTTGGTGACCAGAGTTGGAACCAGAGGCCTTGGTTATATGATTGAGCTCTTCCTTGTGCTTTCAATAGTGATGGTTGATTTGTTAAGTGAGTGCTCAGAGATCATGAATGTTGTCTAGCTTATCCTGCTATAACAGCTTATCCTTGATGCAGTCTGGAAGCCCATTGTAGAAGCTCTGATGGAGAGCACCAGAGCCTCACTTGCAGACTTGGGTCGCAAGTTAGTTTTATTTGACAATATACCTAGAAATACATTGTGAGTCCCACATCTGCAGTCACTCAAGTTGAGCTTCTGTGTTAGCAACTGGATTATGAGATTTAAAGTTAGACTGTAATTTAAAGAGGAAGGTTTTCCAGTTGGTCATCCATAGAGGACAAGACTGTGAAGGTTCATCTTTAAGCAAGTCCAGCTTGAAGTACTCCAGGGCAATGCCCTTGAGGTACAACTGCACAAATGTTACCTTAGACCAATCCTTCTTGAAGGACTTTGGGTTTGCTTAAAAGTTCAGTTTGCATTGAACAACAAACAAATGAAGCTTCTTCAAATTAGTCCCATTGAATGGGTCAGATTCATGGACTTTGATCTTTGGAGAATTGAAGCTCTTCTTATGCAATGCCTGTTTAGTTAGCTCATGAATGAAATCAGCAAGTTAAGAAAAAGGTTCATAAGCCAAGGAAACATTATTAGCAGCTTTGGAAATGTTCTCCTGACATTGATTCCAAGAATCTTTTTCATCTCCAGAGTTAGAGAAACTTGAGGAGGAGTTGTCACCATCTCCACCATCATCTCCTGGCTTAGAGGGTAGAGGCCCACCAGGCCCATCAGGTCCTGCATCATCTTTGTTGCCCCAAAGTTCCCTGAAGTGGGGTCCTAGAGGGGACTCTGAATCTTCAGGAAGTGGTGTTAAGGGAGACAACAAGCTTCGATTGATAAGGTATTCTAAGATGGAGTCACCAGACCTGGCAGATAGGCTGATGAACTCACCAGGAATAGTACAAGTGCTGCCAAAAGCACTATGCAGAGCATTTTCATGCCAATAAATGAATGTTCATAAGGTTATGATTGAAGAGATAGGTTCTATACAAGTGTGAGTATGAGTATATTGTCAAGTCTATATCCTTTGTGTTGAAGTCTGACTGGAGGTTTGAAGAAAGTTAGTAGTAGGGGTGGATGAAGATCCTGATGGAGAGCAAGGCATGGAGGGACTTAATAAGGATGTCAGTGCAGGACTTATGTGTTGTGCCCTTGTATAGGCCTGTGTTCTTGAATTTTGAAGGACATAGGAGCAGAGGTCTGAAGCAGAGGTGGAGTAGGAGGTGTAGGAGTTAAGGGGGGATCAAACAAGGACAGGAGGAGTGACTTAGTTGATATTTGTACTAAGGAGACATACAGGAAGTGCAGCTCTTAAGTATGAGTGAAGTAAGGTACAAGGTACAAGATGAAACAATGTAGCATGTGGAAATGTCAAGTGATCATATGGTAATGTCAAAGAAACATATGGAGACATCAAAATGTGACAGAACAAATGATGATAGAATGACAATGACAAGATATAACATACACATCAATAATTGAAGACAAATAGGCCTGGTGTGGTCTAGACTGGTCACAACAAAGGAATGAACTCTGGAGTAGAAATTTCAAGGGATAGGAGGTGTAGAAGATGTGAGGCTCAACAGAATTGGATGGAGTTGGGTGGAGGAGGGGCAATAGGGGTCAGAGAATGGATATGACACTTGAGGAGATCATAGGAGTGATGTCAAGGCACCTTGGCATGAGCACAGGATGTGCAAGAACTAACATAGTCCTTGATGAACATCCAGATGCCTGGTTATGTATACTCACAGTGAATGAGCTTTAAGATATGATTCTGCCCAAAGTGACTTGCAGTATGGTGGTCATGGAAGGCTTGAAGAATGTGGAGTCAAAGGTTATTGGTATCTAGGATGTAGATATGATTATTCTGGAGCAGAAAACCATCAGAGGAGATGGTCCAATGGGGATCTAAAGAAGGATTAGTAGCAAGAAGCAAAAAAGAAACTGAATTGAAGAGCAAGGCAGAGATAATGTCAGAGTGGAGTTGTTCTATGTTGATGAGAAGTGAAGCCTGGAAAACTGGAGCTTTGAGATAGGTGGCTTGGAGGGATGAAGTGAGTTGATCTTGAGTAAAGATGGGCCTAAAGTTGTGAGGGTTAACCAGAGCATAGTCCTTGTCCCCCTCCTTAGGGTAGACATCCCATTGTCTAGTCAAAGCATCAGATTTGGCCCTGAGCCTACTAGAGCAGTACTTAATGGCAAGATTGAATTGGCAGAGGTACTCTGACCAGTGTGCTTGCCTGTGAGATAGGAGCTTGGTATCTGTAAAGTATTCAAGGTTCTTGTGATCAGTAAAAACAACAATTGGAGTTTCAGCACCCTCCAAGTAATGGTGCCATTGAGAAAATGCCTTAAAGATGGCAAGGAGTTCCTTATCATGAATGTTGTAATTCAACTCTGCATCCTGGAGGAAATGGGAGTAGAACACAACAGGATGGAGTTCATCATTGGGGAGAGTGATAGTGTCAAGTCTGTGTCCTCCATGTTGAAGTCCAATTGGAGGTCTGGAGGAAGTTAGTAGTAGGGGTGCACAACAAAGGTTCTGACAGAAAGCAAGGCATAGAGGGACTTAATGAGGACATTAATGTAGGACTTATGTGTCATGCCCTTGTATAGACCTGTGTCCTCATATTTCAGAGGATATAGAAGTGGAGATCTGAAGTGGAGGTGGAGTAGGAGGTGTAGGAATTAAGGGGGGATTGAACAAGGACAGGAGGAGTGATTTAGTTGATATTTATACTAAGAAAACATAAAGGAGGTGCATCTCTTAAGTACGAGTGAAGTAAGATACAAGGTACAAGATGAAACAATATAGCATGTGGAAATGTCAAGTAACCATATGGTAATGTCAAGAATATATGAAGGTATCAAAAAATGATGGAATGAAGGAAGGACAGTGACAGTGACATACAAAGGATATAAATAGTAGGTCTGATGTGTTTGAGGACTGATGCAAGTGGGGAACTAACTCTGAGGTAGGAGCTCTGAAGAATAGGAGCTTTGAAGAATAGAAGTAATAAGAGATAATGGAGGTGGTTGAAGATGGTTAGAGAAGAGGTGATAGGGGTTGAATGGGTGGATATGACAGTGCCCCCCCATTAAGGCTGAGCCCTCAAGGTCTGGGTATGTGCAAGGAAGGGGTATGATCAATCCTAGGCAGAGTTGGAATTTGTTGCCTCCAGTTATAGGAGTTGTTTGCATTGTGTCATGTCAGTCCAAAACTTGAACCATAATACCACCCACCCACAATAAGATGTCCAGCCCCTTGCAAAGCCCAACCCCTGTCAACAATGCTGAACTGGTTGAGCTACAAGCTTGTGTCAAGGAGCTTGTAGTGTAAAAGAAGCAGGAGGAGCAGCAATAACAATGATGTGAGGCAGAGGAACAAGCCAGGAAGGAGAAGGAGCAATGGGAGGTAAAGGCTGCATGAGCATGTGCAGCAGTGGAGGAGAAGAGGAGGGTGGAGGTTGAGTGCCAGAAGAAGGAGGAGGAGGAAAAGAGATGAAAGGAGAAGGCAAAGGCAAAGGGGAAGGCTTAGGCAATGGTGAGCAACCTAGTGAGTAAGGTATGGGGAACTGAGACAACACTAACAAAAGTATAGAAGAGTATAGAGACAGAAGAGGAGGATGAAGTGGGAGGATAAAAGCACAAGGTGAAAGAGGAGCCTGTGTATAAGAGGTGCATGGCATGCAGGTGGGACTGTGCACCCCTCAAAATGGGCACCAAAGGCATGTCATGCCTTCAGTGTGTCAAGGTGCATGCAGTGTGTCTGTCATATTCATCCATTTGACCCCTATCACCTCTCCTCCAACCATCTCCCACCATCTCTGTTACTTCTATGCCTTCTATCCTTTGGAGCTCCTACCACAGAGTTTGTTCCCCTGCTCACACTGGTCCTCAAACATATCAGACTTACTACTTATATCCCTTGTATGTCTCTGTCTATCATTGTCAGTGTTATTGTTACTGTCCTTTCTTCATTCCATCATTCTTTGATACCTCTGTATATTCTTGACATGACCATATGGTCACTTGACATTTCCACATGCTACATTGTTTCATCTTGTACCTTATATCTTACTTCACTTGTACTTAAGAGATGCACCTTCTATATGTTTCCTTAGTATAAATATCAACTAAGTCACTCCTTCTGTCCTTGTTCAATCCCCCCTTGACTCCTACATCTTCTACTTCACCTCTGCTTTGGACCTCCACTTCTACATCCTTTGAAATACAAGGACACAGGTCTATACAAGGGCATGACACAAAAGTCCTGCACCAACATTCTTATTAAGTTCCTCCATCCCTTGCTCTCTATTGGGATCTTTGTCCACCTCTACTACTAACTCCTCTCAGACCTCTGGTCAGACTTCAACACAAAGGATACAGACTTGTCAGTGTTAGAGGAAGAAGGAAGAAAATGGGGAGAAGAAGAAGAAAAAGATGTGCCTCACCATCAAACCTTAGACAGGAGGTTAAAAGCAACCACATCTGGTAGTCAAAATCATGACAATGAGAAAGACAAAATAGGCACGGATTAAAGATGGATCCCTGAAGGCAGGGCCCTTAAGGATCCTAGGCAGATATGAGGACTGGACCTCTGTGATAGAGCCCATGGAGGTCCCAGAGCAATAGAGTGAGAACTCCTTCAAGTTTACCCTGCTTGGGATGATATTCTGCATATTCAGGGCATTAGAAAGAATGGCCCACACAATGGATAGCCAATGGGCAAGGTCAGAGGAGAAGGGGTATCAAACCACCTCAGAGATAATGGAGAAGGCTGCTCAGTGTGAGTTGAAGGTGGCAGCAGAGGCAGATGCAAAGGGTATGGAGGTAGCCAAAGAGACAAAGAAGAGTATGGACGAAAAGAGGAATGAGAAGAAAGAGAGGAATGTAGAGGAAGTGGAGTAACTATTGTACATAACCCTTTTGTCTTTTGTATATGTTTTTAGTCTCTTTTTGTCTTTTTTTTTTATGTGCTTTTCTTTCATGGTGAATGAGTCACAGAATGAAATGGAGGAGTAGAAATGATGTCACAAGGCAAGGAGAGCAAGAAAAAAGAAGAGGGGTGCATCTGAGCCTCCTATTCTAGAGCAGGCAGCAGCCCAGATCTATCAGGGTACCTCCAATGGAAGTCCAAGATGAAGTTCTATGCATTTCCTAACTCCATGGCCAAAAGCCAGGAGGTCTCATCGTTAGTACCCTCATAATTGAGCCAATACACCAGATACAGGAGTTGGCAAAGGTGCCTTCTCCAATCAATCTTGAAGTCAAGGATCTCTGTGATCTTGTACTTTGGTTCTCCATTGACCTCCATAGGAGGCAGTGGAGGTTAAACATGATTTGGTATAGTATTCAGAGTTGAAGGCTCTAACTAAGAAACATGGAAAATGGGATAAACTGAGCACATAGAGTCAGGTAAATGTAGCATAAAAGAGTGACTACCTAGGTGGGCAATTATAGTGAAAGGCCCAAGGTTCTTTTTAGAAAGCTTTTTCAAGGATCTCATAGAACAACAGTACTTTGCTCTAATATACACCAGATCTCCAATCTTGAAGTCCAGAGCTGGGCTATGCTTGACATTAGCAGGACCTTGATATTGCTTCTGTGCTGCCAACATCTTCAATCAGAGGAACTCATAGAGCTCCTTCAAATCAGTGACATAGGAGGAGGCTATGGAGGAGGTTAGTGTGTGATCAGAGAAGACAGAAAGATTAGGGTGGTATCCCTTGTTGGCAAAGAATGGGGATACACCAGTGGTAGCACTGGGCACATTGTTGTAGGCAAATTCTATGAGGGGAAGGAGATTAGCCCAATTGTCTTGTTGATAGTTACAATAGACTTGAAGATATTGCTCCAGAGTCTGATTTGCATGCTCCATTTGACCATCACCCTCAGAGTGGTATCTGGAGGTGAAGTGGAAACACATGTTTAATACTTTTCCTAGAGAGTGAAAGAAGTGAGACATGAACTCTGAGCCCCTATTGGAGGTGACATGGAATGGAACTCTGTGCTTGGAAAAGACATTGATCAAGAACAATTTAGCAAGGTCAGTGGAGGCAACAGTATCATGGGTAGAAATGAAGATAGCCTGCTTCGACAATCTATTAATTACCACAAGAATGGCAGTAAAGCCATTCAAGGATGGGAGTTGCTTAATGAAATCCATCAAAATGGAGTTCCATGGCTTCTCCAGTACTGGGAGTTGCTTGAGGAGATCATAAAAGTGATGTCAAGGCACCTTGGCATGAGCACAGGATGTGCAAGAACTAACATAGTCCTTGACAAACATCTAGATGCCTGGCCATGTATACTCACAGTGAATAAGCTCTAAGGTGCAGTTCTGCCCAAAGTGACCTGTAGTAGGGTGGTTGTGGAAGGTTTGAAGGATGTGGAGTCGAAGGTTGTTGGCATCTGGGATGTAGATACGATTATCCTGGAGCAGAAAGCCATTAGGGGAGATGGTCCAACAAGGGTCTGTAGAGGGATTAGTTACAAGAAGCAAAGAGAAAACAGAATTAGAGGGCAAAGTAGAGATGATGTTGGAGTGGAGTTGTTCTATGTTGACAATATAAGAAGCCTGGAGAACTGGAGCTTCAAGATAGGTGGCTTGGAGGGATAAAGCAAGTTGGTCCTGAGTAAAAATGGGTCTGAAGTTGTGAGGGTTAGTAAGAGTATAGTCCATGTCCCCCTTCTTAGAGTAGATGTCTCATCATCTAGTTAAGGCATCAGGTTTGGCCCTAAGCCTACCAGGACAGTACTTGATGGTGAGGTTGAATTAGCAGAGATACTCTGACCAGCATGCTTGTCTGTGGGTCAGGAGCTTGGTACCTATAAAGTATTCAAGGTTCTTGTGATCAGTAAGAACAACAATTGGAGTTCCAGCACCCTTCAAGTAATGATGTTATTGAGAAAATGCCTCGAAAATGGCAAGGAGTTCCTTATCATGAATGTCATAATTTAACTCTGCATTCCAGAGGGAACAGAAGTAGAACACAATAGGATGGAGTTCACCATCAGAGAGAGAGATAGAAAGAATATCTGCAATTGCATAGTCCAAAGCATCAGTCTCAACAGTGATAGGAGCATCTGGAGCCCAGTGCACAAGCATCAGAGCAGACATAAATGCCTCCTTCAGAGACTGGAATGCATGCTGGCAGTTCATGGAGAAGTCTCAGTGAATGTTCTTGCTAGTAAGGTGAGTGAGTGGAATAATGATTTTAGCATAATTACAAATAAAACAATGATAGAAATTGGCAAAGCTCAGAAACACCTGGACATCCTTAATCTTACAAGGTTCAGGCCAATTAGTGATCACCTTGATCTTGTCAGCAGCCATGAAAAGACTGGAGGGAGAGAGAATATAACCAAGGTATTTGATGGACTCAGAGTGCCATTTGCATTTCTCTGGCTTTAGATATAACCCATTGGCACAGGGGCAGTGAAGCACCTCTCAAACATGCTTCTTGTGGGAAGTGATGTCCTGGGAGTAAACCAATATGTCATCAAAATACACCACCACACAGACATCCAGCATATTAGTGAAGATGCTGTTGATGAAGCACTGAAAGGCAGCAGAAGCATTAGTAAAACTGAATGGCATAACCAACCATTCAAATGACCCATAGCAAGTCCAAAATGTAGTCTTTCACTTGTTCCCCATAGCAATGTGGACCAAGTGGTATGCATGCTAGAAATCAAGCTTCATGTAGACTTTTGCTCTGCTCAGGGCATCTAGGAGGTTAGTAGTGCACAGAAGAGGATAACAATCTTTCTTGGTGATGGTGTTAAGGCCTTGAAAGTCAACACAGAGATGGTGAGATTTGTCCTTCTTCTTAATGAAAAGTATCAAAGCAGCATGAAGAAAGCTGGAGGCTTGAATAAACCCAATATTGAGGTGCTCATCGATGAATTCTTGTAGAGCCTGAGTTTCTATTGGAGAGAGTGAGTATAACTTTCCTATAGGAGGTTTGGCACCCTCCTCCAGGTCAATCTTAAGGTCAAAAGAATGATGAGGAGCTAAGGTGTCAGCTCATTTCTTACTAAAAATGTTCACAAATTTATGGTACTTTGAAGGAACTCTGGAAAGGCCCATTACTTCTGGATTGTTGGAGATGGAGGTGGCATAAACCTTGACCTGATCCAAGGACTAAAGGTGGATAGCAAATTGGACTGAGCCTTTCATCTTGCATGCATGAGCAAATGCTGCAGTGTTGATGAAGGAGATGGGTGGGCAAGTAAGTCTGGGTGCTGATGGTGATTCTGGAGGGTACTTCTGGGGTGAAGGCCCTGGAGGAGCAAAGAATAACATCAGGCTTGGCATTCCTTCTGTAAGGGCTGTGAATGAGATGCTGCTCATAACCCAGTCAATCAATAGATTGTAGTGGGTAAGCCAGCTGTGTGTTATGACATTGCATCTCACCACTGGTACTTTGTGTTAGCCAGTGAGTGCATAACTACTCCCAGTGTACTTTGTGTTAGTGTTGGGCATGACACCTTACGATCATGTGACCTGAAGGTCACATGACTTCCCTTTCCCTGATCACGTGACTACTCCATCCCTTCACACTTCATGCCTTCACTCATCATGTGTATCACATCTTCACTCTCTTTACCTCTTCACAACCCTCATGACATCACACTGATCATCTTAGATCTTGCCACATCCTCAAGATGTCCTCACCTTTCTCATCTCTGCCCTTTCCCTCCGATCGGTATGATCTCTTATCGAGATTCCATTTCGATCACAACCCTGCAGGATCTTGATGATCTTTGCCACGATTAACTTTTCTGATCTTTCACATCTTGTGATCAATCTTCCATCTTATAGTAAGCACTGCAGTCTCATGTCCGCTTCTTCCATTCTTAATGCATGAGGCTGCCTAATCTTTTCATCATGGACTATTACCTTTACTTTATCTACCAATAGCAAATAATACCGTATACCCTAGATAGTAAGTCACAGCTTGATCTGTGCATTCTTCTGTACCAATATAAGAGGTTGTGCAAGGGCTATTGTTCCCCAGCCAAATCCACTTGTTCACCTCTCCTACTCTGCCTGCAAAGGTGGCCTAGTGACATTTAAGAAACAGCAAGTAAAAGAGTAGCTATTCACC
>JBBPJS010001423.1:0-10886 GCA_038088835.1 Singerocomus rubriflavus
TTATGTGATCAGTCACATGACCTAGTCATGTGATGCTGAAAGATAAGATAAGATAAGAGAAAAGAAAGAAATCGTACAAGTCCACAGTAAAGTTTGTAACACTTTCCCACCTCTTAAGACTTGGATTTCAAATGAGTTAGATTTTCATAAGGGGAAAATAAAGAGGCAAAATCAATACCAGTTAACTGAAGAGGTCGAGGAGCATTAGGTCGAGGAGCATGGAAAGATTTAATAGTGTTTTAAGCATTGTTCAAATGGGCAACCAGTTCCCATGTTTAATCAGATTTATCCCAACCTTTCTAGTGAACCAAGTAGTAAAGCGATCCATCAAAGAGCTTCAAATCCATGATGTGATCTACTTCAAATTCCTCATCACCATTTTTAGTGACATAAATAGTGTTAGGGTGCAAGATGGGTTAAGAAAGAAGTGGTTCAAGATAAGATTTAATCCGTCCCACATTAATGACTAGGTGAATCTTTATACGAGAAGGCAATTCCAAACGCACTGCATTCAGCATAACTTCAAGAATTCAATAAAGACCCAGCCATCATTGTGACAATTTCGGAGATGGAAAAGGGAGTTTCAGGTATTCTATGAATAACCACACCTTATCACCCATAGAGGGCCAATAAGTGACAGGTGCATGAGCTTATTCTGCCATAACATTCTGTGCCTTGTTCAAAGCCTGTTAAACTTCCTCATGTGCAATAGCACATTCCCCTGCAAAACCAGACAAGCCATTTGCAAACTCCAGATGAGGAACATAGTTGCGAGTAATGGAAAATGGTGTTTTTTCTGTTGCAAAAAAAACAGAGTTATTGTGATGATATTGTGCCATAGAAATCCATTCTGGCCATTCAGTCTGTTTCTTTGCAATAAACTTTCACAAATAGGTGATTAATTCCTGATTAAGTCACTCTGTCTGTCCATCAGTTTGCAGATGGTATGCTATTGAGATTTTTTAAGAAATATTTAAAAGGTTGCATAAAGAAGAGGTGAAGTCAGAAATAAATTGTGTTTTATGATTAGAAACAATGGAGGAAGGTAAATTGTGAATACACCAGATGAAATCATGGAATAGCACTGCTAATTCTTTTAAAGATATTGACTTTGCACAAGGAATAAAGACCACTTCTTTAGAAAAGCGATCCACTATGACACATACTGCATCTTTTCCATTGATTACAGGAAAATCTGAAACAAAGTTGACAAAAATGTCTTGCCATGGTTGAGTAGCAATTGGGAGAGGCATTGGTGCAACACCCAATACATGCTGTTTGCCTTTTGCTATTGCACATGCTTAACATGATGATAAATAAGCTTTAACATCTGCAGTAATGCCAGGCCAGGTGAATGTTCAGGACAAAAGATGAATCATTCTGGCCTGTCCAGCATGACCAGCTAAAGGAGAGTCATAATATAATGATAAGCATTTGTTTCATAGAGACATTGGAACATAGATCTTGTTGGTTTGATCTACAAAGAAGCCTTCTTTAAAGACAAATGCAGGAGGGAGTGTATTGGTCATGGAAGCTGTAGTTTGTTTTACTTTTTTCATAAAAGGTGAGGAAAGTTGAATGTTTAAATTAAAGACTTTTGAAGATAGCACCATGATATTGATATTGATTTTTTCGGCTGCTTCTCCATAATCAGGACATCGAGACAAAGCATTAGCTCTACCATTTTGAGATTCTGGTTTATATATGATGGTAAAGTTATACTTGAGGAGGATGACATGCCATCTAGCTTGTCAAGCAGAGAAATATTAAGGCTTTTTTCAGAATTCCAGATTCTTGTGATCTGTCCAGATCTTGAAATGAGGAAAACCTAATAAATAATGATGCCATTCCTGCAAAGCTCAAATGATGGCTAATAATTCTTTATCATAAATAGGATAGTTGCATTCCTCTTTTGAAAATGAATGTGAATAAAATGCACAGGGTCTCCAGAGATTATCTTTGCATTGTTGAAACAAAACTGCTCCTATGGCTAAATCTGAAGCATCAGCTTCAGTCCTTATAGACCTTGAGGTATCTGGAAATACAAGGAGTGGGGCTGACATAAAACATGCTTTAAGCATTTCAAATGCTTATTGTTGGTCCTCTTTCCACTGAAAGAGTTGATTTTTTTTTGTAAGCAATGTAAGTGGCTTGGATATTTCTGCAAAGTTGTCAATGAAATGCCTATAATAATTGCATAGACCCAAGACTGATTGGACGTCTTTGAGACACTGAGGAACTGGCCAATCTAGTATTGCCTGTACTTTGTTTTGCTGCATTTCAATGCCTTTTTTAGAGATGACCATGCCTAAAAAGTTCACCTTTGATTGTGAGAAATGGCATTTAAAGGGTTTTGCATAAAGATCATTATCTCGTAATCATTGAAGAACTTCACAAACTATTTCTTTGTGTTGTTCTTTTGTTTTGTTCTTGGTAAATATGTTTACATTGTTGAGATAGATAAGAATGCAAACCCACATGTCATGATATATGTCATTCATCATCTGTTGGAAAGTGGCAGGTGAGTTGGTCATGCCAAAGTACATCACCAATGGTTCATAAGATCCTTCTGATATAACAAATGTGCCTTTTCACTCATCTCCTTCTTTGATGCAAACATTATTGTAACCCCATCATAGATCAAGGGTTGTGAACATATCAGCTCCTTTGAGCTGATCAATGAGAGTTAAAATGAGTGGTAATGGATATGCATTTTTGATGGTTCCTTCATTGAGATAACAGTAATCCATGACCATTCGTTTCTTTCCATCTTTCTTGAGTATAAAGAAGATGGGTGCAGTTTGAGGAGATTTAGAAGGTTGTATATATTCCTTTTTAAGTTTCTTTTCTAAGAACATTTGAACTTCTTCTTGTTCAATTTCTAATAAAGGAATAATGCGACCTTTCTTTGGCACAAAGTCTAGCTTAAGATTTATACCATGATCACAAGGCTTTCATTCAGGCATACAGGTGGATTCAGATTCAGAGAAGACGTTGAGGAAGTTATAATAAGCTTCAGGTACTGCTTTCTTTAGTTCGATTTCTTCTTCTTTAGAAATTGCCTGAATAGAGGTAGTCATCAACTTGTATTGTTGACAATGAGGCATATAATGGGAAAACTTGATGGTTTTATTAACTCAGTCAATATCTGGATTATGTCTTGATAACCAGTCATAATCAATTATGAGTTGATGAGTGCCTAAGGTTGATATTAGAGCATCCAGCATTTTGGTATGCCCTTGTAAAGTTATAGCTATGGTGGTATAGTAACACAAAGTTCCTTGTGTATTCACCAAACCATCTGCATTGATAGCCTCCAGAGGTCTTGCTAATGGTTTTCTTTCTAGTTGATATTGATCAACTACTTGCGAATCAATGAACATATTGCAAGCTTTAGAGTTTAACAAAGCCTTTAGCACCACTAAATGATCTTATCCTTGATAGATGAAGTTAATGTTGCATGGTATGTTAAACTCTTTATAATGAGCAAGGATTTTACTATTTTCTGAAAAGGGTTTATAATTTAAAGAAGCAATGTGAACTGATCTGATGAAGAAATTAAGTACACTATATTTCTTTTCTGGTGCCACACTCATTGGAGATGCCTTCATGGAAATACCAAAAGCACACTTGATTGCATTGTCCAATTCAGAACTGTCAAAGTCTGAAGTTATATTAGTAGTAATAGCCTGTGGTAACATAATTGTCCTTTGACCAAAGTTACCCCTTTCAACCTTGGTCTGTTTTAATTTAAAGACACATTAGCAGCTTGTTTGGCCTTTTCTTCACTGGCAATTCTGTCATGCCAATAGGCTTCTGCCTCTTCTGTTGTATATTGTGCACATGCAGCCATAATCTGTGGAGAAGATACAGCTTGTGCTGTGACTGCAGCAGAGTCCCTCATATCATATAGCTGTGCTGCATGCCAGCCATTTGTGTCGGGTTGTTGAGAAAATTCAGTTCCCATCATGTAGTTCTGAACATATTCCTGAGAAGGTATATATTCCCCCCACTGATTATACATCCCTTATTGACATACTGGAAATTGTTGAGGGAGTTTGCATTCTCTGGCAATATGCCCTAGACCATTGCAGTTATAGCATTGTATGTTTGGGTTTGTCAGGTTTTTAGATGGGAATCTTTGAGGATTCCTGCTGGTAATGGGATGAGTTTGTTGTGCACCAATATCCATTGGTGCTCCCCTACCAGGTTGGGTTCCTACTATGATAAACTTAGGGTTCACAGCTGGGGGACAAGCTGTGGGGTTGTATAAACAGGGTGTAAAAGGGGGACAAGTGCTGGGAGCAAACTGTGGATGTTGAGCTATTTAAGGGGGTCTGAACATGTTGAAACTTCCACATTCTTCTTTTTCTTTTTTGAATGCCAGACCTACTTTCTTCACCAATTCCTTGAATTCTTCATAATCTGCATCTGAGTTTTGCAGATTTACTTGGTGATAGATGGGATGGTCAACTAGCCATTTCAGAAGGGTTAACATGTGGTCGTTCAAGATCTCTGCTTCTTTGGCTAATAGCTCAAAGCAACTTAGCCATTCAAAGGTATTACGACCCCCTTGGGTCAAATGTTCAAATTTGGAAAGTTGCTCATGAGCTAGAGCATTGATTTGAAAGTATTTATTAAACTCTTTCTTGAGTCCTTTCATAGTTGGCCATGCTAGGTTGCCATATTTGATTCCTAGCAATGGGTTGCCATCCTTGTCTGTTCTTGGTTTCTTTTCCAATGTCTTGTATTCTTCTAACTTGAGATAGGCAAAAAGTTGGGCCTTGTTTCCTTCTAATTTAGATAGAACTGCTATGACACAGAGCTTGTCGCTGTTCCATGTCTGTATGCTCTACCATAAGTCAATCTTTGTTATCCATAGTTTAAAGGTGTCCCATTTTCCATTCCAGTTCCCTGGGTTGGCTATTTTCTTGGTTATGTCCTTGGATATACTATTGCTGTTCATAGTGGCTGTAATAGCTGTGAGTTGTGAGAGAATGTCAACAAGTTGTTGTTCTGTGAACATTGCAGGAGGAGATATTGGGTCTTGGTAGACAGATTGTTCTAGTTCTGATAACAGAGGGGTAGGAGTATCAGAACGATCTTGGTTGTATCCCTCAAAGTCATAAAATTGAGAGAAAGACATATTGGATTACTGCAATTGATCTCCTAAGCCTATCTTTCAAGGCTTACTTGATCTTAGGAATGTTACAGTTTCAAAGCTGATATGATTTATGAGAAGAGTACTTCTTTTTTGCTTTTAATGTCTCAATTCAGTGTCGTAGCCTGTCCTTCTTCTCTTTCAAGGCCTTTACTGCTAACAACTGGATCTCAAGATCAATTACCATATCAGAAAGCCTTGCTTTCTGTTGAGCAACCAGAGAAACACTATAACCCTGCCTATCTTCCATCACCTATAACCTGTTGGGCGATCTGGCATCATCAAGAGAATCCTTGAGCAGTCATGTAGGGAAGAATGCTGAACAGCTATAAGGGAGTCAGAGTGAGGAAAGGGTGATCTTTTATATCTTAATGAACTATTGCATCGTCAGTATTGCAATGGACTATTGCACCATGCACACATCCTCCTAATACCAGCACCTAAAAGACTGGCATAATTATAGTCGACCCTTGGGGTGAGGAGTCCAGGTCTTGGATGATCATGTGGCTATCTTCAGGTTGCCAACCTTGAAAGCTGATTAGGGGTGCCACCCCATCTCAGGGTCAACACACAGTATTCCCAACAAGATCATCTCCAAGGCCACAGCCAAGGAGAAACAACTATAAATACCAGATTGTCAATATGATAAGGGATCATGGCAGCATACACCTATAGAACTCACAGGTATAACATCCACAGAGCATTGCAATAACATCTTGCATCACATAGGTTTTCTATCATCATTAGTATCCTTCACAAAGAGGGACGATACCACAAAGAATGTTGCTACAAGTTGTCTTGACTGTGACATCATCTTGACCAAGTCTTGAGCTTGCATGACCACACAGTAATAAGGATAGAGGGAAGGGGTGAAGGTGAGACTGCATCCAAGCAATGCCTCACTCCTAAACAGTCCAAAGACTAAGTAGGTGAATAGCTACTCTTTTACTTGCTGTTCCTTGAACATCACTAGGCCACCTTTGCAGGCAGAGTAGGAGAGGTGAACAAGTGGATTTGGCTGGGGGATAACTGTTACACCACCTAGAAAATGGCTATACTTCTGAATGATCTTGAACAATGACAACTTGAGCTTGCTATGCAGACACCATGTAGGGTCTTGCCACAAAGTCCACACAGACACACAGGTAGAGAAGTAATGGTAGTGAAGAATAGGGAGTAATATCCTTAAGGACTCAACCTTACTAGGAGGTGAATATTCAAGTGGATTAGACTGAGGGGATTCAGTCGCAAACACCCCATATTTATACTATACAAGGATGCACACAAACCAGGTGACATCATAGATAAGAGATAGCAAGAATAGAAAAGAAGAAGTGGAGATTAATGCCATGAGGCATTAGAATGGAAGAGAAGGAAAAAAGCAATGGAAATGAAAAGAATGCTTCTTTCATAAATGGAGATTAAAGAGGCTATGCCCATGAGGTAGCCTGCAGGCATGACATTATTGGTCTAGGTCTGATCATGTGATCAGTCATGTGACCTGTCACCTGACCTAGTCATGTGATGAAGATAAAATAAAAGATAAGATCAAAAGATTAGATAAAAGAAAAGTGAAAAAGTGTAAAGAAAATGTATGATGTCATAACACTTCCCCCCCCTTAAGACTTGTATTCCAGATGAGTTGAAGAGTCAGTGACCACAGTGAGATTTTCATAAGTGTTGAAGAGAGTAGTAAAGTCCACATTTTGCAGATGAATACGATGGGGGGCTGAAGAATTCAACCTGTGAAATTCAGCAATTGCCTCAGATGCATTCTGCAGATAAATAGCAGGTTTCCAAGTATTGTCTAAGTCATCCCAACCTCTCCAGTGCACTAAATATTGAAGTTGACCATTATGCATTCAAGAAGCATGAATATGGTCTACTTCATATTCTTCATCACCTTCCTGAGTGACAGTGATTGCATCAGGTCATAAGACTGGTTGACCAGGCAATGTGTCAACAAAAGGCTTTATGCAAGAAATGTTGATGACTGGATGAATCTGGAGTCGTTTTGGCAGGTCCAAACACAATGCATTTGACAAGATCTCAATGACCTTATATGAGCCCAACCATTTCTGTGTGAGCTTACAAGCAGAATACGGAAGAGTGAGATTATCTGTAAAGAGCCAAATCTGTTGGCCTAAACTGGGAGAGAAAGTTATGGGAGGATGTGATGCATTTAGCATTTTATGTCTAGTCTCTTCAAGAGCTGCCTTCACTTCAGAATGAGCCTTTGCACATTCCAGACCAAATCCACTGGTAGCAGACTCAAAACCAAGCTGTGAAGCATAGTTGTGAGTAATTGAAAATGGCATAGACTTTGTAGCAGATGAAAAAGAGTTATTATGATGAAACTGAGCCAGCTTGATCCAATCAAGCCAAGACTCTTGCTTTTTAGCTACAAAGCTGTGTAGATATGTGAGCAATTCTTCGTTTATTTGTTCAGTCTGCCCATCTATTTGAGGATGATAAGCAGTGGAAATCTTTTGAGAGATGTTCAACATCTTGCAAAGTTCTGAAGTGAATGCTGAAATAAACTGGGGTTCCCAATCTGATATGATGGAGGATGGGAGTCCATGAAGACACCATACATTATCCCTGAATAATTTAGCCAAATCAAAAGATGAAATAGATTTAGAACAAGGGACAAATACAACTTCCTTAGAGAAACAATCAACAATGACACAGATAGAGTCATTGTTGTTTAACTCTGGGAATTCAGAAACAAAATCAATAGATATATCCTTTCAAGGTGTGGATGCTGTTGGAAGAGGAAGAGGTTTAACTCCTGACAGATGCTGTTTTCCTTTGGAGATAGCACATGCTTGGCAAGAGCAAATATACTGTTTGATATCACTGGTGATACCAGGCCATGTGAAGTAACGAGTGATTAGGTGTCTGATATGACCTTCACCAGAATGTCCCCCAATAGGAGAATCATGGCATAAAGTAATACACTGCACCCATAGTTCTTGTGGAACATATATTTTATTTTCTTTTGATCAGAAGAATTCTCCATCATATTCAAATGATGAGGGAATATCATCAGAGCAAGTTTTTGTGCTGTTTTTTAAGTTTTTCATAAAAGAAGATGAAAAAGTGATGTTGTGAACAAAACTAGTTGGTGGCAGCATAGTAATGTTAGTATTTATTTTTTCTGCTGCATCACCATAGTCAGGTCACCTAGAAAGGGCATCAGCTCGTCCATTTTGTGAGCCAGGTTTATATGAAATCTGGAAATTGAATTCTAACAAAAAAGCATGTCATCTTGCCTGTCTTGCAGACAAGTCTTGGAGCTTTTTCCAGAACTCTAGGTTCTTGTGATCTGTCCAGATTTCAAAGGTTGGTAAACCTATTAAATAGTGCCTCCATTCTTTGAAGGCATGAATAATAGTGAGCAACTCTTTGTTATATATTGGGTAGTTTCATTCTTCCTTCGAAAATGAATGTGAATAGAAAGCACAAGGATGCCACAAGTCATCATCACATTTCTGTGATAAGACCGCGCCAGTTGCTAGATCGGAAGCATTGGCTTCAATTCGCATAGGTTTTGAAGTGTCTGGAAAGACAAGGAGGAAAGCAGAGGTAAATTGGTGTTTAAGCTTATCAAAAGCTTTTTGCTGTGATTCTGCCTAGCAGAATTCTGTATCCTTCTTTGTGAGACTTGTAAGTGGTTTTGAGATCTCTGCAAAGTCCTATATGAAGCGACAGTAGTAATTGCACAATCCTAGAAAAGATTGTATATCTTTGAGCTTCTTGGAGATAGGCCAATCTAAGATAGCATTGACCTTTCCTTTCTGCATCTCTACTCCATCTCTAGAAACCACCATTCCTAGAAAGTCAACCTTTTTTTTAGAGAAATGGCACTTAGATGGCTTAGCATATAAGTCATTATTTCTTAATTGTTGAAGAACTTCCCGAACTATATTTTCATGTTGTTCCTTTGTCATCTTCTTTGTGAAGATGTTGATGTCATCTAAATAAATTAAAATATAGGCCCATATATCTCCATATATATCATTTATCATTTGCTGGAATGTGGCAGGGGAATTGGTCATACCGAAATACATTATAAGAGGTTTATAGGCACTCTCTGGGGTAACAAATGCTCCTTTCCATTCATTGCCTTCTTTGATCCTTATGTTATTGTATCCTCAATGGTAATCCAGTGTGGTAAACATATCAGCACCTTTAAGCCAATTGATAAGAGTGGAGATAAGAGGGAGAAGGTAGGCATTCTTGACAGTGCCTTTATTAAGGTAATGGTAGTCCATTATCATCTGTTTCTTTCCATCCTTTTTTGGAATAAAGAATACAAAAGCCGTCTGAGGAGATTTAGAAGGACAAATATAACCCTTCTTTAGCTCTTTCAATAGAAAAGTTTGAACTTCTTCCTGTTCTTGTTCTGATAATGGAATGACCCTTCCCTTTTAGGGCATGAAGTCTTCTTTTAACTCAATAGCATGATCTCAAGGTTTTCTTTTAGGCATCCTTTCTGATTCTTTTTCAGAAAAGACATCTAGAAAATTATGATATGCTTTGGGAACTTGTTCTTCAAGTTCTTTTTGCTCTTCAATGGTCATATGATACATCTAACAAGCCAATTGAGAATATAAGTTACAATGCAATGTACACTTAGGGAAGGAAATAGTTTTTTCAACCCAATTGATATTAGGGTTGTGGTGAGCAAGCCAGTCATAACCTATAATAATGTGATGTGTACCCAAAGTGGAAACTAAAGCATTCAGAGCTTCAGTGTGACCTTGTATAGTTATGAAAAGAGTGACATAATGCAAGATGGGACCTTGTAGATTCTTGGAACCATCTGCATTGATTGCATCTAAAGGTTTGGGTAGAGGCTAAATAGAGAAATAATATTGTTCAACAACCCATTGATCGATAAAGATATTGCAGGCCCCTGAGTCGAGTAGAGCTTTCAACTCGACTAAACAGTCATTGTTTTTGTATTTTACATTAATTTGACATGGGACATTGAATTCACCATGATGAGAGAGAGAACTAGGGGGTTTATAAGTTATAGATCAAACTTTGACTCGTCTTAATATGGAATTAAGCACACTATGTTTAATATCTGGTGCTGCACTTGCATGAGATGCTCTAACAAATATGTCAAAAGCAGTTTTTATTGCAGAGTCCAGCTCTGAACTATCAAATATATTAGTAGCAGAAGAATTAGAAATGTTAGTAGAAATAGAAAAAGAAGGAAGACTAGGTAAGAGTCTGTGACCATTGATACCCCTATCATTTTTGATCTTGCTCAGTTTAAAGAAATGTTGTTTGCAGCAGCTTGTCTGGCTTTGGCTGCAAACTTGTCCTGATAATAAGCCTTGGCTTCATCAGACATATTGTTACGAATTGTGTACGAACCTTGTACGATCCTGCACTATGACTGTGTGCTTGCACACACGAGTGCCATAACATTCTCTTTCCCTGATCACGTGACCACTCCGTCTCTTCACATTATCACGCCCTTGACCCTTCACGTGCATCACATCCTCGGTCTTCACCTCTTCACCTTCTTCACGACATCACCGATCACATCTTCCATTCCGATCTCGATCCTCCTTCATCTCCGTCATTCCCTTCGATCGGTACGATCACTCATCGAGATCACATCTCGATCATGACCCTGCAAGATCCTAGATGGATCTCTGCCACGATCTCCCTTCCGATCAGTCACATCTTGTGATCGATCATCCCC
>JBBPJS010001424.1:0-10886 GCA_038088835.1 Singerocomus rubriflavus
ACATGCGTTAAGCATGAACCCCCAGAGATCACACGACGGTGTTTAGCGCCCGAGCTGACTAGGAAAGCCCGGGGATAAGGAGCTCATAGAATGCAAGAAGGCCGCAGCAGTCGAATTGAACTGCCAATCTGAAGTAAAGTTAGCTGGCAGCGGTGAAAGAAAGTATTGTAGTGGTCACCAAGAGTCGGCGTCCATCATTGGCAATTAGCGTCGTTTGTGACACTGATGTGGACATTTGAGCACCGTCCCGTCACTAGCAAAAGACGTCTGAATAACGGTTTAATAGTGTCCGGAAAGCTGAAAAAACAAGGCACTTGACGCTCGTCATGAGCGTCGATTACACCTGATCGCCAGTGCATTCTTAGAAATACATGTAGCAACGTACAGACTTTGATTACGGGATCGAATATGGTGTACAAAGGATTACGGTTTGATGCAAGTTGAAAGCGGACTTGAAGCGAATTCATGCTGCTCGAGCTCTTTTTCGTGTCGTTCTCTGGGCCTGTAACTATAAATCTGGCCGATAGATAGCTAATACGCCAATGTAGCATACATTTGATGCGACAGTGGATGGCCCGGCATCCATCATGACTATGGACGAGCACGAATAACCCGCGGTAAGACACATTGACCCGTACTCATTCCCGTACCCACTACGGGTTTGGATGCAGGTATAGCGTGGAGGTTTGTCAACATCATTGTCGCTGGCCAATACCGTGCCGCTGCCGCCGTTGTTGTGGAGCCACGACATTGGCCATGGGCACAACTTCATCTGAGGAATCGTTGTCCTGCGATGGTGTCGTGGCGTTGGCCACGCATGCGTCACCACCTCGCCGTCGCCGTCCTAGTCACGCCATGGCATTGACCACGCGCGCGTCCACGTCGTCATCGTTGGTGTTGTGTCACTGTGGCGTTGGCCATGTGGGAGTTGTCATCGTTGTCGTCGTGTGGTGATGACCCTGTGGCAGTGGCCACCTCCGCGTCGTCGTCATCAAATGGTGGAAGTCAGATGCGGTGACGAAATTGGTAGGCGGTGCGAGTACTGGGGGGTACGCTTCAAGTGTAGACCTGTACCCGTACCCGAACCTGTGCTCTTGAACCCTAATAAAGCTGTGACTCCACCAGTTACCGTGCCATCCTTAGGCATGCTAGAGTAGCCGGATAGTGCGAGATAACTCACAATGTATGCGTTACTTCTGCTTATCGTTAGAGAATCCCACTGTGACTTGATGATTTTTGTTCATTGGTCGCTGAAAAGCCTGAAATGGACTCACTGTATTTACCTCATTGTTGTGAAGAAGGGTTCAATGTAAACATTGGCCGACCATCTTGAGGAGCGATCAAGGAGTCCGATGGGGAAAAGATACTTGGTGGCGCGTGTCGTGCATTGATCACGTGAAGAAGACGTGTTTGTCGTTGTTTGATCTCTAGATGTCAGGTGGTGTAGGTACGTGTTCTGCCCGACAGTTTGATCCCCCTCCACTTACCCTCTAGGGAAGCACGAGTACCTACAGGTAACTTGCATGGGCATTGGCGTGCTCATTGCACGTAGACACCGATAATCACTTACGATTTTGTGAAACAAGCTGGCTGATGGAACTCAGCGTCAGCTGCAGACGGACACTGGGGATGAATGTCCAAAACTGACATTGCGAAGTAGCGTCCGTGACATCAGTGATGTGGTCACTGATATTTGGGACATTAGTGACGGTAACAACCCTCTCACCAACCCATGATTGATTATCTGGACCGGTCGAGGTATTCAGCACCCCCGTTTGCGGTCATATGTACCTGCTTAACGAGTTCTCACTATCTCCCCGATAGAGACGCGTAAGTTTTCGAATCAGGTGCAGTTCTGGTACTAAAAGAGAGGACTGAGGGTTCTGTGGCCCGTCGGAGTATATGGTTCATCGAGACTTTGGTCCTCCGTCTCTGCACCATAGACTATAGTGTCTGTCAGGAATGATATTATGAATCAAGGTGTCCTTTATATCGCTCTTCGATAGCTCCTGGCTAGCGGGTGGCAAGCAGGGACTTTATTCTAGTAGTGTTACGAGCCCTAGTGGTAGTAAACTACATAGTTGACCCAAAGCACAAGCTTGATATCCCAGATCTCCCGTGATGGCCCCATCCTAGCGTATATGGCAACCGAGGGCACCCCTCAACTTGGCTAGCACACTGGCATAAATACCCCTCATAACTTCGCGAGCCTTCCCTCGATGCCTACTCTTTCGCCTAACTCCACAACCCCTCCTGCATTTGGCCTTGTACACCCTTTATTTTAGGATTCTCTTGTGTGGGGTAGGAACACTTCTCGAACACTGCGAACATAGAGCCGCATTAGAAACTGATCTCAATGATTGCAATCAATCTTTTTCCTGAGACTGGCTTTCACCCCAGAGTGATGAGAATTCGTTTCTCATGACTTTCGCAGCCTGTGAAGCCGTCGGCAAAGCAGCTGGTGCGTGAAGTCAGTGGACATGTCTGATACACAATAGCCTTGTTTGGGCCGTCGAACTTTTATATGTTGTATCTGATACCGCCACGGTCGAATGACATTCAATCTTACATTCAGCGAGTATTTCTCTGCCTGAGATCTAACCTCATTGCTCAAATCTCTAGATAATCAAAGGTGAGTCCCACAAGCCCTAGCGTGTGGAACCTGCCAGTACGATCGATTGCTTCCTATCACGGCCTTACGACTCACCAAATTCTCATACAGTTCACAGTACTTGGCGATGGTTTTCCAGCAGCCAGTGACATGCCTGTCAGCTGATCCCCTTCCAAGCCATGGAACTTCCCATCCCGTGACTTCTCGTACGAATTACGAATTCTAATTGTTGGAAAAAAAAAGTCGTATCGCATGATGGAAATAAAAGGATAAGGCGCGAACCCGCATCTACTCCCATCTTCCTTGTTCGAAGACACTCGCATCAGAGCAAAGGATGGTCTTAAAACTGTTCGGTTATCCTACCTCTACTTGCACGCTTCGTGTGGCCGTTGTTCTCAAGGAGAAGAATGTGCCCTTCGAGTTCCACATGGTGGACCTTGCCAAGGGTGAACATAAATTTGCAGAATTTGTTGCTTGCCAGCCTTTCGGACAAGTTCCATACATCGTGCGTGGCACGGCGATGATATTAAACACATGGTCACTAATGTTGATGATAGGACGACGATGGCTTCATCCTCTTTGAATCGCGGGCAATAACCCGATACATCGCGACCAAATATGCTTCACAGGGCAATGCTTTGATCCCCACTGACGCTAAGCAATTGGCCTTGTTCGAGCAAGCCGTATCTATCGAGGCGTTCCACTTCGATCCCTTCGTGTCCGGCCTCGCCTGGGAACTTAAGTTTTCCGCGTCCGTCTCAGACCTTATCATGTTGTAGATAACACCGATCTGACGCGAAATATATAGGTGGTTCGGTGGCAAGACAGACAAAGCTCACGTTAAGTCTCTGCATACTCAGCTCAAGGCCCAGCTGGACGTCTATGAAGTCATTTTCGCAAGACACAAGTATCTTGCTGGGGAGGCTCGTATTGTGGTATAGCTTCCCCAAGCACAGACCTATTGACCAGCTAGTTTTTCATCACACAGGAGGTTACTCTGGCAGATCTCTACCACTTGCCCTACGGTAATGTTTTACTTGGTGAGGATATCGGGATCGACGAGTTCTCTAGCCGGCCCAATGTCAAGAGGTATGGTGTTCAAACTTTTGCATCGTGATCGTTCTCAGCCGTTCGTGGTAGGTGGTGGAAGGATATTAATTCCAGATCGTCTTGGCAAGCCGTCAAGGGTGGTATTGCATAGTTGAAGAAAGGAACAGATGCAAAAACAAGCCAGTACAGTATAACTCGAGGTGTTGTACGACCATGATGAACCTGGAATTCTTGTCCACATGTCTTTTTGACACGCACCTAGCGTTGTGAGTGTGATCTGATCGTTATTCTTCCCTGCAAGTTCCTGCACGCAGGAAGCCTGAGGAAACAGTTCATGTAAACTCTTGTGATCAATGATCTGACTTTGATCTGACACACGCGCGTGCGCCAGAGGAAAAAAAAAACTCACAGCTCCAAGGGCTGATTCGGTTTTGTTTGTGTGAAAACTGAAATACGCGAACCTTGGCACTTAACACACTCATGTGGATCTGTGACACGGATGAGCAGAGTTTCATGGAAAAACGCAAGAGGCGATTTACTGTCATAACAGAAGTGGATATGTGGATCTCTCCCTCACCTTCCTCTCTCGAAAAGTGGATCTTGGAACGGGCTTCACTTTTGTTCCCGCTTTGGCGTTTTGGAACAATTCCTATTATGTAATACAGAGTCGTTGATGGCGAGTCTTGGGTCCAAATACTGCACGAAATCACACTCGAACTTCTACCCACTCCCAGAAGCCTAGCTCTTACTGTCCATACTGTTTTTAAATAACAGTGCAACATGGATGAAGTTCCTGTGGAGGAAGACAAGAAGCGATTTGAGCCTGAGGCACCCCACGAGGATGACGCGCAACCTGATCCCGACGAGGAACTCATGTTAGACAGAGGAAACGGGCGAGTCTGGTTGGTCAAGGTGGGCATCACTCTCGGTCCCGCTTCAACAATGAGGCGCGCCGGGGGACGAGCGCCTGCTTGGCACATGCTCTGAAATGAGTTGTGCTCCTCATGGACGTCTCTCTGATGCGCACTTTTTTTTATAAGATACCTAAACATTTAATGGCACGATGGGCAGCTATTGATAAGGAGGACGTCCACCTTGCTACGATACGTATCTATCAAAACCCCGTTGGCGCCTCTGGACGGTCACCACGCATCTTCCTCTTTCTGCCTCCTGACCCAAACGACCCAACTCCTCGTGCAGCAGATCTGCCTACATTTTCATCTGACGCTGCATATATATCCACCGGAGACAACGGTGTCCATGTGGATAGATACGAACTGGACATGGTGAACGAAGCTGTAGAAAACCAGCTCGTCGTGGCAGAACGCCCTAAAGACCCCGTTCCTCCCTCGGGTACGGCTGCAGCGCAGATGTATAATCCTCGTGCACGGACGACAATTTTGACAGGTCGTATCAAGCACGAGTGTAGCTTGAGGCCGCTCTTCAACGAGACGTATAGGCGACAAATGCGGGAGAGGAGTCGCGCATATAACACTCCAAGGAGACAGATTCGCATGATTGAAGAAGCAGGTCTCAGTGGTGGCCGCGGCGGAATCAACCGATTGAGTAGTGGTGTCGCCTCTGGCTCGTTTGCTGATATGATCGTTAGCGTCCATTTCCTCATTTTTCATTGCGTATGAAATCAGCTTACGATTTTTGGTCAGAAAACCAAACCAAAACCTGTCAAAGGCACCTTCGAGCGCATGGCTCGTTTGCCACGGAATCAGCTGTTGGATCTGTTGTTCCAGCTCTTCCGTGAACAGCCACGTTGGAGTTTTAAACCTCTAAGGGAACGGACGCAACAACCCGAGGTTTATCTGAAAGAGGTGCTGAACGAAATTGCCACACTCCATCGAAGTGGTGAGTACAACGGCATGTGGGAGCTTTCGGAAATTTTTGCCAGGGATGGGGTCGGTGTCATAACGCTCGAGACATTGTCTTATTCTTACGCCGGACTATCTGACTCCAGGTCAAGGCAGAAAATGTCCCTGGTCCAAGCTCTGGGGCGAATGGCGATGTGGCAATGGAAGATTACGACGACGATGACGATGACGACGACGATATGGAGGAGGTTTCATAATTTCGTAGACGGCATTACGAGGGACTACGAGTATGGTGAGTTTATGGATGAGAACGTCAATGACGGAGGCCATAGACCGAACAAGGTCAATCATCGAGATTTGTTTACGGACTGGTTCCCCAATATGCTCTCAAATTGTGTGGAGTGGGGTGTAACGTCCAATGGGTTAATAAGTCTCCGTACATCGATACGAGAACTTGCCATCGCTACATGATGGTTACAGTACTCCCGTGTTGTCAACGAGCGTGAGCGTGTACAGTCATTCAGTTATTGCCAAGACTTGCGGCTCCGAAACACGAGCTGAGTCATCCTGATCAGTGCGGCATTCTATACAACCCTCCGTGTTTCAATGGTGCACCCCGAGGTTGTCTTCAGCCATCATGCCAGTTTTTGACCCACCCCTCCTCGGTGACGGCCACGGAAATTACAGAATACATTTGATAGGAAATAGTGGTATGTTCATTCAGCAGACATCTCTCTATGTTTCAGTGGCCTTGAAGAGGAATTCATTCTCAGGGACGGGCAAGGTGGGTCCGTCTAAACCTTTCCCAGAACTCTGCCAGGTATATCTTTTTAGTCCACTCTTGGTGCCTATCTTTCTACGAAGTTGAATGTGCCTCACGTGCCCCTCGACGAAATCGCTTGGAAGCCTGGATGGGAAAGAACACAAGTCAATGAACTCAAAGAAAGGGTTAGCGCCTTGATGGCGCAGGATACCCGAGGCTGGATTATTGATGGAGATTACCGGGCGTTGGGAACATTAGTTCCTGATAATGCAACGGACATTATCTGTGGGTTTGTCAGAGATTGTGTCATGGCATCTTTCCACTCAGACTTGTCTATCTTTTTTCTTGAATGTCAAAAGGGCTAGATCCACCATTGCGTCATTACCTTCCTCGTCTTGTCTGGCGCACGTTTATGCGCCTTCTGGATCTCACCCCACCTTGCGCTGAAGGATGCAAAGAAACATGGTGGGGGGTTTTTTCAACCAACAGCATCGTCTGGTTCTGTGCGGCGAATCACGCTATCGCTAGAACCAAGTACAAAGCGTGGCTTTCGCGGATGAGTTTCGAAGGCAGAGGGAAGATGATACGTTTGGACGAGTCCCGTGGTGAGCTGACCAAATGGAAAATTGCCGTGGAAGAGCAGATTCGGCAAATGTAACTCACCTCATGTACAATACTTTGCATGGCCTTCTTTCCACGCGTTTTAGCGGTATGTATGACAACCGGCAAATTTGTATCATGGGGAGCCGAAAAGTGAATTTATCTGTAGTGATGACTGTCAATTTTGTCGACGCGTCCCCACTTTGAAGCATAGACTCCAACGCAACGAATACTTGGAAAGAAAGTTTTGGTTGAAGTGCCGGAACTTATCGGCCATCATCAAACACAGTATCGATAGTGGCGTTTGGCGCTGCGACTCGGTCACGGATGACGTCATCAAGGTATGGAAGTTCCACATAGAAAGCAGAAAAAAAAAAAAAAAAAGCCCACTAAATTCTAGATTATTTAATTTGGTGGCACCAGATTCACCGCCGATGTGAGTAGGACATGAACGTTCAAGCTGCCAGAGATTTGAGTGGATTTGCCAACGCTTGTCCAGCACCCTGCATCAGTGACGGCCAGGTTGAAAGCCTCGGCCCAAACACTACCGGTGACAGGGTCTATGACCATCCCCAGATGCCACGGGTGGTCTTGCCTATAAATCGGCGTCAGATAGGTCGGCAATATTCGACCAAGGCTCATAACGGAACGTTTCGTAACATTCCCTACATCGTGGGTTAGTAGCACTTTACTGCCTTAACACTGAACCCTGAAGACGTATCCTTCGTAATCGGTTTAGCAGAATAAAGGAATTGCTCTGCGCGATGTGCTATTCCCGTTGTCCTTGTCTCCTGTGTACTCCCCACTACGGCCAACTCGACTGGGTGCAAGTTCCACCACTGGTCCTCAGTGTGGATATCCGCATAACATGGCCTTCTCAACTACTATCTGGTACGTTCCACTCAGTGTGCTGAGTGATGTGCCGGCTGATGGCATGTCTGTCACTTGATAGGTTGGGACCCATGCTCATGGGATTTGTGCTGGATACCATCCTGTATGGTGTGGTGGTAACTCAATCTCTCGTTTATTTTTCGTGCTACAAGAAGTAAGCTCGTCCCAGGTGAACTGCTGATGCTAACAGTGTCCAACATTTTTATCTACTACAGGGATGGACGTTGGCTCAAGCTCTTCGTGCGACCAATCTTTTGCGCGCTCTGCCCCTCACCTCTCAGAATTTATCAGGTTGCATCCTTAGTTGTTTTGGACACCCTCAACGTGATTTTAGAGCTGGTGTACATGTATCATATTCTTGTCAATCATTTTGGTGAGTATGGCAGTTCGACGTTGCGTGATCGTTGCTTTATTTATCATGCAGGAGATTCGAGCATGTTGCAAATATCAGATTGGGGTGAGCCGCATGTCACAACTAGTATTTGTGGTCACTGATAGGTCTATGTAGTCTTTTCAACGGGTAACACTGTCTCGAAGTCCTTGTTGTGTATTTATTGACTCGATCGACGTCCTCAAGTTCCCAGTACGACTGTAGGTAGCAAGCATTGAATGTGTTCATTCGATTCCAAGTCTCGACAGGGTATTACTTCGGCTTTAGTGCAGCTTTTTTTTGCTTGGAGGATCAAGATCCTCAAGCAAAGCAGGCTAGTGGTCAGTGGGATTGTCTTCCTTGCGTTAGTCGGGATGCGTAGGTTATCTCCTCTTGTTTCGGGTGTCGGAGACATTTGCTCCTCCACAGTATCCGGCATTGGCACAACTATTGCAGTCAACCTTGTGCCTACGTTCACGCAGTTCCACAAATTTGAGTCTATTGTAACTGTATGGCTTTCCGCGTCCGCGGCAGACAATCTTCTCATCACAACCTCGCTTATCTTGTCTCTGGTATGTTCGCTAAAATTTCTTGGTCACAAATAGTAAACTCTGCAGAGGGACTATCGCACAGGCTTCGCTGACACTGACCATGTGATTAAGAAGATCATACGGAGTTCAGTGGTTTTCCTGCAGAATACTTTTAAATTTAATACCTGCCTCAGCCACTCTCCACACTGGATTGCTGACAGCAATATGGACGATCGTTGATCTTTCGGTATTTTTAGCCCTCGTATGTATCTCTCCTTTATGTGGAGGAGTCGACGTGCTGACATATTTCAGAATGACGGGTTGTCCGTAATCCTATATTTTCCTTTTGTGCTCTCTAATCGCCCTCCACTAGACATTTGGTCTTTGTTCTACCACTTGCAAAGTTCTACAGCAACTCGTTATTATCTACATTGATAACAAGAACACGGGATTCAAATGATTTGGAGTTCAGCGTGGTTGATGGGACTCGTCACGTTGAGCGTCGGGTTAGCAGAAGTTCCCTCGCGCGGCGCCTGATGCCATGCTTGCTCCGAACACCGACTGATTGAAAATGTCATAAAACAGGAGGATTTCGTATCATATGACTCAAAAGAAGAGGTCAGTATCCGTTCCATTACGCTCGACTGGGTCGTTTTGCTGACACGTCGCCATAAAGACCCGCACAAGAAACACGGAAATCCACTTCTCGGAGCCCCTCAGTATGAAAATGCTCCAGGATCAGATGTCTGTACAATGAGAAGATCAATCATCACTGGGATTGTTGTCATATTGGGCTCCTGGCCATTCTAAGGTTGGACTGTTCGGTTTTTAGGGATCGGACGTCCACAAGGTCGATGTAGTATCATATGTGTGCATATCATTGTATCCTCATTCACATATGAAGCATCGACAAACAATAGAGGTGCCCATAACCTGTACTCTTGCCAAGGTTGAACTAGCTATGGCATCATGTTCGTGAAGCCTTTGGATCATTCCAAGTCGTTGCTTAATGTTAGGGAGAAAAAATGCCAACCCGAACGGGAAATCGATATTTCTTCACGTGACGATGACATGGTCAACTCGTTCGTTTCTCTGCTTCCAACTTCATATCATACCACACCCTTTCTTGTTATAACTTATATCTCCATACTTTCTAATCCACCGCCCGCCGATGGCGAGCATCTCCATGAGGCTGCTCTTCGCTCACTGGCTTGCCTTCCTCGAGGCTTTACAACGGCTCTTCTGGAACTATATTCCGCAACCTCTATTATCGACCGTTTTCCTGGGGCTCATCGAAGAAGACAACTCCAAGTTCCCACCGCTCGTTCATGTACCGTATACCCGCGATTGGTCTGTATCAAACTATTCCAAATTCATTGATCCTGCGACAACGTGTCCCGTTCCGACAATCCTTGAAACACATTTGGAAGGGAAAAATAATCTCGCCTGTCGTGTCGACCACGCAGACTACTATGAGTTAGGTGATGCTTCTTTAGCGGAACCGCCACATCACTATGTATTTCTTGATATCCCTGTATGGCGACCCGCCATACCCTACCCGGACAAGTCTCAGGCGCTGCCGTCGGAGCAAGTTGGGGTAAACTCTCACGAAGTATTGGATTCGGTCCGCAACCAAGATGGCCGCGCACAATTGAATATGTTACCCTATGAGGCCCGCGGGCTCAGTTTTTGTCCTGTCTTGGTCGGCATCGTGTACATTCAGTCGTTGCTGCATTTGTATATGCTCTTGATGGTGCGCATCTCTTTTTTTTTTTTCTTTTTCCACACATGAACACTGACATTTGGCGATAAGATTCCATCTTTTTTCAACCATTGGTTTGAGGACGTGTTGGCGTACGAGTCACTAAATCCCACAGAATTACCGGGTTGTTCCTGGCATTTGTACACGAGTTTATGGATGGTTCCCTGGTATCTCATTCGATTTGGAGTTCGCAAGGCCGTTCCGAATCTTTATCGGCACCTTCAACGATTTCGTTACAAGTCTTTCCATCCATCAATTCCACGTATCGTTCTCGTACGAGTGGATGGGGAAGCCGTCCCGGTTAACTTTGTCGGAGATCACCAGGCTGGCGCTGATGTTTCTGCGTGGTCATCTTTCGGATCAGCGGCCGTAGGTGTGTGTAGCGGCCGCAACGAAACATGCAACGACGGAGATCTCCATCTCGGTTCTGGAACGCAATCTTCCGACGGGGAAGACTACAATGCAACAAAGTTCGAAGCGCTGCAT
>JBBPJS010001425.1:0-10884 GCA_038088835.1 Singerocomus rubriflavus
ATATATAAGGGGTTGTGCAAGGGCTGGTGTCCCCCCAGCCAAATCCACTTGTTCACCTCTCTCACTCTGCCTGCAAAGGTGGCCTGATGATGTTTAAGCTATAACAAGTAAAAGAGTAGCTATTTGCCCACCCAGTCTTCAAACTGCCTGGGAGTGAGGCATTGCTCAGATGCAGTCTTATCCTTCACTCCTTCATTCTTTTATCTATTACTGTGTGGTCACACAAGCTTAGGACCTGGTCAAGATGGAACCTGGTCAAAACAACCTAACAAACATTCTTTGTGAAGATATCTATCTTTGTGGAAAACCTATGTGATGCAAGACATCTCACTAGTCAAGCTAATGTTATACCTGTGGGTCATAAAGGCATATATTGCTGTTGTCCCTTATCATATTGATGGTCTATCTATTAGTGTTCCTACTCATCTATGGACCTATAGAAGATCTTGTTGGGTAACTGTGTAAAGACCCCAAGATGGGGTGGCCCCCCTGACCAGCTTTCAAGAATGATAACCTGGAGACAATCATGTGATTACCTAAGAGCCCAACTCCTTGCCCCACAGCTCGACCACAATTATGCCACACTCATAGGATATGATATTAGAAGGATGCACACCAGCTGCAAGAGTGCTTGGTGATACTGACAATGCAATAGTTTGTCAAGATGTTGAAGATCACCCTTTCCTCACTTCCAATCCCCTCTTGCTGTTCAAGCATTCTTTCATTTGCAACTGCTCAAGGATTCTCTTGGTGATGCCAGATCGCCTGACAGGTTATAGGTGATGGATATAGGCAGGGTTATGTGTTTTGCTTGGTCACTCAACACTCATTGTGCCACCACTTCTTGCATATATGAACCATATGGACTCTTTTCATAGCCTTTATCACATACTTACTCTTTTCCTGAATCCTGTGTCCAGAGCTCTACCAGCTCCTTGTATCCCCTTTTGGATAGCATACATTCTGTTTCATATATAAGACATACTTTTCATACTCAAGCACCTCAGTTCATTATATCATGCAATGACTGAGGTGAGCTACATACATTTACTCTATTAGTTACACCTTGAACTAACTTGTACATAGTTCATCTCTCACTAGATCAAGTCCTATTTTCTACATATCTCACCTCAGTTTCATGTGGACAAAGACTCAAAAAAAGCACTCGCGATTACATAAGGGTGATCCGTGTAAGTCACGGACGAATGGAAGGTAGGTAGGAAAAAATATATGAAATTTTGACAAGTTCAGGAGATGCCAACTTACCTACTATAGTAGCTTCAACGCTGGTGACAACGGCTGTTCCATTCGCAACTTCGAGTCATATACTCATTGAGCCCACGACTATACCAAAGCAATTGTTCTGTAATACCAAGATCTGAATTACGACGCCTTTCAGGTTTGCAATAGTCACACGGACCAGCCTAGCATACTTCTATTCTTATATACCTTCTACAGGATCTGTCCATATCGGGCTGAGTGGGCAGTTATCCCATATTCTTGCCAGTGGGGATTCTATATCCTAGCGCTGGCACCGTTTGCACATCGTTAGCGTTAGCTACACTTACATTCTCCATAGAGCCCTGGAGAACATGACCCTCTCAATCCCTCAGATTCAGCCTCAGCCTAGTCCCCCTCCCCTCACGACAGCCTCACGAATCATCATTGTCGGCGCTGGCACCTTTGGCCTATCTATGGCCTTTCATCTCCTCTGCAGTGGTTACACAGATGTAACCGTTCTTGATCGAGCGAAGGATCTGCCTGCTGTCGACGCCGCGAGTACGGATATCAATAAAGGTGTGCGCCGACACCGACCAGCCCGGGAGGTGACCGGTGACCTGCAACAGTTAGGAATAGATTCTAACGACTTTCTGAAACAGTGGTCAGGTCGTGCTATAGCGATGTGTTTTACACCAAAATGGCGAGAGAAGCGATGGAGGTATGGAGACACCCCATGTGGGAGGGCTGTTATCACGAGTGCGTCTTATATTATCTTGTTCGTGCCCAACACAATTTTCGTCGACTCACCATGCTTGTTCACCAACTTTTTTTAAATTATGGCTTCCGTCGAATGACGCGCTGCAATTAGATGCGGCGTCGTCAACGTCGGCCGTGATAAGTTTGATGATCGGTTGAGGGAGAACGATCGGGAGAGCGGCGCATTAAATGAAGACCTCCCTGACGCCAAAGCTATTCAAAGAAAGCTTTTATCATCCCTCTGCTCAACTCAAGCTTTCGTCACTTCGATGTCCTCGGACTGGGACTCGAATGCATGGCGCGTTGGTCCGTTCACGAACTATAGTGGCTACTTCAATCCTGAAGGGGGCTGGGCGGAGGCAGCGCGAGCAGTGGGGATCCTTCTCAGTCATGTGAAGGAGATGGGCGGCAAAGTGATCGAGAACCAGGAGATCGTTGGCCTCATGAAAGATGAGAGTGATCGTACGACCGGCGTGAAGTGCAGAGATGGCAAGCGTTTCGAGGGTGACAGGGTTATACTAACTATTGGACCGTGGACGGCGTCAACGTTCCCCGAGTTGGAGCTTGACTCAAAATGTTTAGCAACTGGGTAAGTGGTCACTCCTTATCTATGATCGTCGGTGTGGTAATATAGTTGTATGGTTTACCCCCTTTCCAGCCAGAGCGTGGCGACAATACAGCTCAACACAGAAGAGAGGGTGCGATACGAAGGATGCCATGTATACCTGGATTTCGAGAGTGGGTTCTACATCCTTCCAGTAAGTTTTCTTCTGTTTCTCATTTTTATTGTTACTTTTTGGTTGCGGCACTGTGACTTGCTGGAGTATACGTACTTGTTGGATTATCCTTGGCTGTGGATCGTATATCGCGTTATCATGCGCCCTCTAGGCCATGTTCTTACGCGGCGTTCCACTTCCGATGCAAATAACCTCGAAATTTTGCGGCAAGCATACGCGTAAAGAGGGCACGGAAGAGATCCGCCCGGTAGGGCAACCTCTGACACTCCTTATCTCTTCTGCACTTGCACCACATGATACGCCATGTTTCAAATTATGGGGCACTCTGTTTTGACATCCTCGCCATTTGCGTTTTTGCTTTGTTCGAGCAGGTCCTGACTAGTTTGATGTGTGCGGTGGTTCAAACTATGGTTCATTTACCTTTGAAGGGCTTTGCTTCTCCCAGCTATACCCATTCATTTATGTCCATTTCCGATCAAGGCCTACTCTTTCTTTGCCGACTTTCTAATCGCTTTGCTTGTCATTTGTCATCATTCAACACTATTATATGCTTCCTCTCCACTCTGATTGAGCCACGCTCAAGTTTCTATCGGATAAGCTCCATTTCACATTGCCTGGGCAGTAGATGGGATACTTTTTTCACCGTTATCATCGTCGGTCTTGTTGTTGCAGATCTGCTTCATCCCCTCAGTATGGTTTCTAGTTTACCTTGATTCGCCATTACGAGGTATTGCGGGTTCACACTGACCCTGATATCATCATCTTCTCTGATGGCATAACCGACACTTTGGCGTTACATACGTACTAACCAACTTTACCGCTAGCCAACCGAAGATGGAACCGTCAAACTTGCCATCCATACTGCAGGACATACCCACATGACATTCCCTAAACGGCAAGGTGGTGATGTCGACCACCACCCAGACCGGAAGATATCAACGCCCAGAACAATCACGAGCCACCCTAATTCAGGTGACGGCTTGCGTGTTCCGCGGTCCGCACTGCGGGCAATAAGAAAGGAACTTGGGAAGGTGTACCCTGAGCTAGCGCAGAAGTCATGGGCGAAGACACGGATGTGTTGGTGAGTGTATTTTCTGTATTCTCTTGCAGGGAACCGTGCATTTCTCCTTTCATTTCGTTATTTACTCCTTGCTTGGCGCACGCCACGTCCGAGATTAAATTCAAGGGTCATGTGAGTCATGATGTCCCCACTAGCCTTTGGCGCGATGACATGCGACATTACGCGTGAAGACTCCGCCTATTATGTTCCCCCGCAGTTCTTTGCTGTATTTATAATCGAACTTATCAACAAAAGGTCAGTGGGGTTCTGGCAATCGCCATAATTTAATCTTCCTTAGCATGTGAGTCTTCAAGGGTAGGATGAGAAGCACCCCCAGATCGAGGTAAGCTTGGTCGCTACATTTGTGCTTACGCGAGCTCTGAGACCGTCGGGTAGACTCGCATGGAATCCTTGGTCTTCAAATATGGGCAGCTAACGATAGCTTGACGAATCACATCAGCGATCGAGACCATGCTAGAAGACAAGATCCTTCCGACGGCATCAGTTTTCCCTTCGGCGCATGACCCCGTTTCTCAGCGTCCCCAATATCATGGTGTGACACCACCGAGCTGGGACGAATATGATTGGCTGACCCGCCCAACGGTGTCATGGATGACCTGGAACTTTACAGGATATCACGAGAATCATACGTCAACAATCAACTCACGAAATGGACGGATTTCATGATCTCGATTCCGGACATTCGGTTCGCATCTGTCAGATCGAGCAGGCGTCGCCACGGGCCAAGAGCTGAAGACCCCCCGTCTCTTGGAATTTCTTGTTTTAATTTTCCACATTTCACATTTCTTTATTCTATATTTCTTATGTGGAAAGATGCCTGTTGCTTTTAGGAGCTGACCGTATCGTTGCAGGTATACTGACTCGCCCGACGGAAACTGGGTAATCGGATATTTTCCAGGGGATCCTACACTCTTTTTGGCTACGTCTGGCAGTGGACATGCATTTAAGGTGGGTATGGCTTTGAGATTTGCTGGGGTGGAGGATGGCACTGTGTCGATTCGGCGGTGTCGCTGGGTTGCCGACGACCTCTTCGATTTGGCGGACCAGTCTAGTATGAACTGACTTCTTGGTCTATTTTGTTCTCTTTTTTCACCGCAGTTTCTTCCAAACGTTGGCCGTCTCATCGTAGCCTCCCTTGAGGGAACGCTCGACGCTGCCACGGCGGCGCGGTTCGCGATCGACCGGGACTTCGCAGGTGCAAAGAACAGCGAGCGCGCATCGCACGTTACGCAGGAACTGGATATTCAGGAGCTCTGTGGACCGGACGAGGATGGTGTTCCGGTGACCGTCTGAATGAGTTTTAAATTTGGTGTATGACTAGTGTATAATGTCAGTCCTTGGTGAGCTTCCATTGAGGGTGCGAAACCCATTGGGTCAGTAGCGGGATCAACACGCCTGCGATTTTTTGGCGTTCGAACCTGTCGCTGGCGACACTGCCCAGAGCGCCCATTTCGGGGACTTGGAAAAAACGATGCGAAGTCTAAGCTTTTGATGTGATAAAACCGAAAGGCTCGCCGATCGGGTACCGGGTATGATGGACCTCTTGATCATGCGTGCATCTGTCGTGTACAAGAATAGACTCCCGAATGTATTGACACGCTGTCGGTGAGTGTATGACATGTCTCGTACTGTATGCTCATCATTTTCTTGGCTGCCTTTGGGTGTTGTACTTTGCGATCGGCCCTTGTCATGTAGGCAGCGCGGCGACGTTCTAGGTACTACGCCACGATGTTTAATCACGAATGATTCGAAGATCCGAGCTGTCTTCAATACCACATATGTGGCAGAGGAGCTAGTTAAGAATATTTCGCTAGAGTGCGGAACTGGCGTTATGCTTGTGTGGAAGTTCGCTCAGACACTGGCAAATCCCAATCGATCGCGTTATAAATCTTAGAAAGGCCACATGTAGCGTTGATCATATACATATAGGATGATCGCCCCCACCTTCGGGTTTGATTTGATAACACATCTACTTGCCATTCCAGCGTGCGGTAGCATACGAGGTGAACACAGTCAACGTACCATCTAATGAGCCGTAGAATATTCATGGCTGCTTCCTCTTATCATGCAACCAAGAATTCAAGGACGCAAGATTCTCCGAAGTCCCAGACTTTTTCCAGCTTGAGGCCAGCGGCGGTCCTGGGGTGGTTCTGGGGTCAGAATATTACGGAGTAATCTCATCCGACTATTTGGCTTACGAAGGATCCAAGAAATTCTGCAGTGCACGCTCCTTGGCGTTGTGGAGGATCCACATCGTCATATCCTGCTGGTGCATGTAAATGTTACCCACACCAAAGTTGGAAGAAGTGGTTCAGGCGCCTGTGAATGCGGAGCGGAATACACTCAGAAATAAGCTGACTCAAGCCGTGCAAAAAACTGTGAAAATACAGACCACGGAAATGCCGGGAGACGAAGCTCCGGCCTGATCCTGTACGACTGAGTTCTCGAAGAACGCAGTCATCTGGTTCTGGCGCGTGAGTCCAACTGCATCGTGTAGAAGACTCTCCACGCACGAATGAGTACACGACTGTGCGGCCTCATTGCTTGACGAACTTTACGAAAGATGAGCGCCGATTCGCGATCGGACCAGTCGTGAATGATATTTCGGAGCTATACAAGTCCCATTCTAGTCAGTCGTCACGATAAGCCGTCATTGACGTGCCAGATTTATATCCACGTAGTATATGTCTTGACCATTGACTGGGATCTGCGTGAAGAAATTTAGCGCCATGAACTCGACCCTGTCCTCCTGGACTGCCTCTGAACAATCTTTTCTCAAACCCAGCAGAAGATTAGGACATGATGCTGGATAGCTCTGGACCACGGTGCTCACGGCTCGAGCCTGAGTGAGTGCTTCTGACAAATCTTGAAGAGTGATCTTGATGTGTTTGTGTGTTTCGCGAGAGGAATAGAGAAAGCACCGATACCTCCACCAACATCAACGACAGCAGAATATTTCTCAAAGGGGAAATCTGATT
The DNA here is from genome assembly GCA_038088835.1 of Singerocomus rubriflavus. Taxonomy (NCBI): domain Eukaryota; kingdom Fungi; phylum Basidiomycota; class Agaricomycetes; order Boletales; family Boletaceae; genus Singerocomus; species Singerocomus rubriflavus. The sequence goes on from JBBPJS010001425.1 coordinate 6,774, forward strand.
CAATAGTCAGGTGAACACCGCAAGTCATATAAATGAGACGTACGAGCCAATACCGCGAGAGAGCCCATAATGTCATTGGCTCCTCTCATAGCTTGGTAGTAACCCCGTACATTGTTAGGGCTCTGGAGCCATTAAAGTTCCCCGTCAACTTACTGCCCTACGTGCATCATAAAATATTGTATGAGACAAATGGAGTTTGCATGGTAATCGAGCATGAACCCTCATCCAGTCGAAGAATGTGCCGGTAATACCCTCCTTGCTGATGGCATACATCATTGGTGCATGATCAGGGTGATCAGATTATGCAGTGCTTGAGTCTTTTAATGATTCATACAACACGGCTGCACCCTTTCGAATCGTCTCGGCGTGAATATTGATCATGTGACGAACAGGATTCTCAGTGTGGAGAATCAGAGAGAGGCGATTGTTTGCAAACGTATCAGTCTCCACTGAAGAGCGGGATAAGCAGGGATTTTTGGCGAACAGGTGAGATAATGGACCTTCGGCGTAACAACCTCTGGTGACTAGAAGGCGCAACAAACGTGCAAGTTTCCTTGCGTCGATGTTGACAATTGCGGAAAGCTCGTTAACATGGATACCTTTAGGGTGATTCATGAGGACATCGGTAATGTTCGCTCGGAAAGCAACAAGGATGCAGGCGTAGTCGTATTCCTGCACAAGCTAGTGGTGATGCACATTAGCATCAGTATGATAGAAAAGAGATCGAGAAGCCTGGGCGCACGTTGACAGCGGTGTGCGACGGAGGTGCAAGGGTAGTACAGAGCTGAGCACATGCACCCTCGAGAATCCAAATAGCACGTTTCAGCGGGACCTGATAGATAGAACTATCCAAGGGGTGAAACTCTGTGGAGTCGATGGAGGGGACATCGTCGCCAGCTTTTTCATATTCTTCGATGGCTTCCCGAGCGGCCGAGTTGATCAACTTCGAGAGGGCTTCGAGCTTAGCTTTGTTAGTCGACATCGTGGCAGGGATGAGGGTAGGGAGAATATTAGCTGCATTCGCCGTGCACCGTGAGGTTTATAAACCCAGAGATGTACCGTCCAAAACAATGTCAAGAATATCCCGACGAGATACTGAGCGCCACGTAGATCGAAACTACTCTTGCAATAATCTTTCACTTTTGATTGGCATGAGGCTGCTTCGTGTTGATGATATCCGAATAGGCCAAATTGGCCTAGACTTCTTGACACCCAATTCTACTCCTGGACCCTACACGTGACGCAATGTCGTCCACCAAACTTCCCTTTTTCCCTCAGTCCGTGTTGCGACGGCTGAGGCGAGGGATTCTTCCACTTTGTCGATACATTCACAGACATTGACATAGCACTACCTACAGCTAATATGAGTGTGCTCTAGGTAGTCCGAATATTAGTCCATGTTGCGACGGCTGAACTAATACGAGTGTGCTCTACACTTCGGAGTCGCACGGAACATCACTCACGCGCACGAGTGTACATTCACCTTGGCAAAAATACATTGTTACACATGCTCCATATATCCTAAGTGAGAATTTGTTAAACACGCACGACGCAGATGCCAGTGGTACAGTTTGAGGCGGCCAGGGCTTGAAACATCAGTGATAGTTGCAGAACTTCACAGCCAAGCTCTACTCCGCACTGCGTTCGGATGACGGCCACTGCCAATACGTGACACTCATCATCTCAAGACCATTGACTAAAGGAGAATTGTTGACGCAAATCTGTCTCCTCTATGAACTATTGTCAGTCGAACCAGTAGATAATAACGTACGATATATGACATTCTTTGTATCAAACCGTGACGTTCCTCGGATCCTTGCGTTTCCATCAAGCTTCATATACACCATGACAAAAAGGATGAGATTGCAAGGGACGAGACGGAACAAAGGTAGAGCTGGGAATGACACCAGCTGTACATACAAACGGTATTACAACTTGGCTAACTTCAGTAAACCTCAGAGTTGAGACTGCCGGCTACCATTCGGTCACCACTGGCTGGTTTCACTGAAGAAAGAAAACAATCTCAGCAAGGCCCGTTACCAAAACGTGGATATCCTCGAGAAAAAAAACTAGAGAGGCACACGAGCGAGGCCTGCTCGCACGCACTAGTCACGACACGTCATCCTGTCCTGACCTTTCCGCACTCGAGGGAACCTTGAGCTGCGCTTGACCTTGACGAGATAAAGAAAACATCTTCCAAGACCGAGTTGGCTGGTGATCGCATTTTGCGCCATGAATGCAAGAATGCCAGGTGGATGATGACATGATGGACAACAAAACTGGAGACGTGCATTTATCTGACAGATATAGTAGCTGTGCAGAGCATGCAATGGAATTGATCCCCTTCAGGATTGGCTTACACTTCTCGCAAGTCTTGCCATCTCGCCGTATTCTCGTTCGTTTGTTGCAGTACGACTCTTGTACAGATGCCTATGGATGCTAACACAATGGTCCACCCAATGGTAGCCTGCAGTCTGACAGAATTTTGGGGTTAAAACATTCTTCCTTGGCTGACGAACAATGCATCTGGGCTGGGACGCGACATCGCAATGCTTCATTCGTAAGGGAGATGACAAAGGTGAATCCTGCCATTGTGTCAGTGGTTGTGACAACGAATGGTCTGTTCAGAAGTGATGCTTGTAGTGTCGATACGAAGTTACACCACCACATAAATAGGATACCTGGACCCGGTGGGGATATGCGGTGGAGATCACCGAGCCCTGTCATCCGTCGGTCTTTGTGCGTCCATCTTGTATGGTTGATTGATCCATCGCTTGCTAGCAGCAAATTATTCGCATCATTGTTCGTTCAAAGTTGGAGAGCTTGTATGCGATGAAGAGAAACCCGAGGTAGTACGACTCGAGACGGGAAAGGATACGGACTAGACACTCACACATCTTGCGAACTGCGTGAAAGTCACACGTTAACTCCATAAGTAATGGTAACCGCTGAGCTGATCATCGATCAGAGGCGAAGGGAACGTCCTCGGTAGTAGTCCACACTCGTCGTGACCAGCGTTTAGCAGAAAAGTTGATCTACAAAGTGCTGTCTTGAATCTGTACGACAAACAACATGCCATGTTTCGATGCGAACGCGATCCACTCACGTCATACAGAGAAATACTTGCCTTTGGCACGATGAGAAGACAAAAGTGAGGCCGTGGAGTTGTTGTTTCATCGAGACTCGGGGAGTGTGCGCAAGTGAGGATGGGAACGGGCTGGAAGTAGCGAGGCACGTGCTGGGAGGTGTGTATAAAAACATCGAAAATTTGCACACAGTACGCCTTAGCCTCTACTTTAGCGAACAACCTACAAAAACAGCCCGGGAAGAGCCTTGAGCTCGTATATGATTTTCACTCAAAGCACACGCGACGAGTCAGTTAATACCCTTCCTTTCTCGCTGCTCGCTGTCGTTGATATCTTGATCTGCCCTCCATATAGTTATCTCAGTGACCTCGTCTTCTCTCTCCGCCCTTGATCGACAAAAATCTGACCCTTGCTGTCGTCCTTTGCCATGTTCACTACACCCCTCTCACGAATTCCGACCACAGTACGCGTGTTGCCCGCTCTGACCAGCCTTACTCGTGCCCGTCACCCTTCCACCCGCCTTTTCTCCACTACCCAACTCCGCTCTCGTATTACGCCCACCAACCCTCTTCGTGCAATTGCTGCGCCAGCTGTCGGTTCATACGTACCAAAAGATGGCGAGCATGTCCTCAATTCCCCATCAGAGCTTGCCCAAAAATTGTCCGCAAAAGTTCTCCCAAAACTTGATCGTCCAAAAGTGAAAAAGGTCGTTGTTGTAGGCAGTGGTGGCCTTTCCATCGGCCAGGCCGGAGAGTTCGACTACTCTGGCTCGCAAGCTATGAAAGCCCTCCGCGAGGAAGGCGTCGACGCGGTGTTAATCAATCCCAACATAGCCACATGGCAGACTAGTCACGAACTCGCCACAGAAGTCTATTTCCTACCTATCACCGCAGACTATGTTGCATACGTCTTAGAAAAGGAACGACCTGATGGTATTTTGCTTACTTTTGGAGGCCAGAGCGCTTTGAACGTTGGCGTTGCCCTTGATAAGATGGGTGTCCTCGACCGCCTTGGTGTCAGGGTCC
>JBBPJS010001426.1:0-10883 GCA_038088835.1 Singerocomus rubriflavus
GAAAGATAAGATAAGACACCAAAAAAAAAGAAGATCGTACAAGTCCAAAGTGAAGTTCATAACAATATGCTGACCCAAATCACCCCCACCAAGTTTGCTGTTTACACAAAATATTATATGGACTGAAGCAAAGTGGTCACAGATGGTATCAGAAGCTATTGGAGATTCTTGTTAAGAATCTAGGTTTCAAACATTGTGAAGTTGACCAAGCAGTGTTTGTCAAGTGACCAAAAGGGGCATTAATTATTATTGTTATGCATGTAGATAACTGCACTATAGCTGCAACCACCATCACCCTCATCATCAAATTCAAGGAGTCAATTCACAGGCATGTTAAGATTATGGATCTCAGTGAATTACATTGGCTACTAGGCATTCAGGTTACTTGAAACTATGACAACCACACTATTGCACTCTCTTAACATTCCTACCTTGAGTCCATCACTCACCATTTTGGATTTGATGAACTCAAACCTGTGTCGACATCAATGGAACCCAGCATCAAGCTTACCAATGCCTAATTACTCATGACAGGCACAGAGTATGCACAGATGCAGCACATCCCATATTGGAAAGCTGTCAGCTCACTAATATACATGGTGCTTGGCACATGTCCTGACATTTCATACATGGTGTCAACTGTTTTATGCTTCAGTAGCAATCCTGAAATGCCCCATTGGAATGCTGTATAATGCATTTACAGGTATCTAATTAGAATAAGGGATCTGTGGCTGATGTATAGAGGAGTTGAGAAGTTACTGGAAGGATACATGGACACTGATGGTAGCATGGCCAAGGATTGCAAGGCTGTATCAGGATATGCTTTTCTAATCGACAGAGGGGCTGTATCATGGGCATCAAAGAAACAAGAAATCATCTCATTGTCAATGACTGAGAGCAAGTATGTTGCAGCAACCCATGTGATAAAAGAAACATTATGGCTGTACTCCTTCATAGATGAAGTCTTCACTATGCCCAACTCACCTACCACACTCTTTTTAGACAACCAGTTAGTAATCACACTCACTAAGGACCATCAATATTACATGCATACTAAGCACATAGACATTTATTTTCATTTTATTTACTGGGTGCTCAATAACAGTAAAATCTGACTTGTATTTTGTCCCACAGATAACATGGTCATGAACATGCTCATCAAGGCCCTTCCCTCTCCAAAAGTCAAACATTTCACATCAGAACTTGGACTGCACATGGCTTGAGGGGGAGTGTCAGAATGTCAAGTGCATACACAGCCTGGGCCATAATATATTCAACTGATCATCACTGTCATCGACACACCATCATGTCAGAATAGCAAGCATGTGCACAGCCAGGCCAGTGATCCAATCAATCCATAACCAGTGCACATATGACTAATAAGCCACAATTATTCATATACACATAGACTGTATTGACAGATCATGACTGTTATATCACATATCTATCTATTCTCCTTTTTCTGTGTTGATTGACAATATAGATCATTGATATGATCCTTTACCCCTTATCTATACAACTGTACTTCACAGTATTCAAGTCATGTACTTTTGTCCTCAAGCACCTCAGTCTATTGTACTGCACACGACTGAGATAAGCTATTTATCACATACTTCATTAGCTATAGGTCTAACTCATATATAGCCTATTCTTGCTAGGTGAATATATAAGTCCATTGTATTGCACACAACTGAGCCTGTTTTTGCTAGTCACGTGCTCACTCACTTTTAGATTCAGTCCCTTTTCTTTCAGGTTATGAGCCCTGTGCTCTTATGCTATTGATCAAAGCTGTATCTCATTACCACTACTATGTCCTCCATTCCCATCACCACTAATACCCTCCTAAGTAATGTTCCAAAGCTCAAAGTAAATGGGACAAACTAGGCAATCTTCAAACTATGTTTCCACATTGCTGTCAGAGCCAAGGTACTATAGAGCCATTTTGATGGCACCATCGCACATTCCACCCATGCTTCCCCTGTTACAATGACACAGCAGGCTGAAATTGATAAGTGGTTAAAAGATGAAGACATGGCAATGCATCTACTTACTTAATATATCCCAGATTCAACTGCTTTATGCATTTAAAAGCAAACAACTATAGTTGGAATGTGGAACAAGATAGTCAAAGAGTACACTGAAAAGGGTGCATACACACAGACAGACCTGCATATGCAATTTCTAAAGTCCAAACTTCAAAAGGGCAGAGATGTCTGCCAGTTCTTGAATGGGCTAAGAATGAAATAAGAAAAGTTAGCTGCTTTTAGTATCACCATCGACAAGAAAGATTACCATTCAACCATTATAAAATTGCTCCCTAACTCTCTTGCAAACTTCATGTTAAGCCAACTCACTGCTACTCAACTATATAGCTTAACAAAGACCTTGGATCCAGATACTCTAATTGCTATAATCATTGAGGAAGCAGATCACCAGAAGGTGAAATATCCCCCATGTGCCAACCGAGAACAAGATCACAATGAGGTGATGGTCATTGAATCATTAGATAGAACAAATGGATGAGGCAAAGGTCAGTGGGGAAATGGCAACCACTGAGGGAACTCCAACCATCAAGGGAACTCAAAATGCAACCCACAAAAATGTTGGGAGTGTGAATCCACAGTCCATCTGGCATTCTGGCACAATAAGAAGGATAGTGAAGAGAAGAAGCTCACTACCAAACTCTGCAAACTTCAACTCTGACTCTGAAGATGGAGTTTTTGAAGTGTTGTACAAGTTGAGTGACAATGAATTAATTTCAGGATTACTGCTAATGGAGTCAGATGATGAAGATGAGGAAAATGGAGATGACTGGTTCTCAGTTACCAATGAAGACATGTTTGATGACATCTGAGACCTTGAGGAATCTCAAGCAGCAATGGAAGTCATGGATGAGGTATCCATTGATTTTGCTGACCCTGCTGATGAACCAGAGAATGTTACCATAAAGGCAAGTAATGCACAAGGTGAATTACACCAGATTGAGCTCTATGATTCAGGGATGACACACCATATTTCTTCATATCATGAATGTTTTGAAAACCTTGTCAACATTCAAAACAAATACTTCATAGCTGCAAATTGTCAAAAGTTTGTTGTGACAGGAGTCAGTGACATAATTGTCAAGGTATCAAATGAATATGAAACATCACAGCTGTGACTCACTGAAGTCTTGTACTCACTGGAAGTGGGATACACACTGGTATCAATTGGTCACCTTGATAAGCTCAGGCTTTCAATGATATTTGCTGAAGGTTTCTGCACTATCCATGGATCAGATGGAGCAATGATTGGAAGGATACCACACACTTCAAAAGGGCTATATCATGTCATACATAAGCATGAAACAGCAAGCACAGCCAGCAAGGCCATCACTGTCATAGAGCTCCATCATCAATTCAGCCATATTGTGCTGTTGGTCACTCATCAACTCATCCAGAATGGGCTAGTCAGTGGATTAAAGTTAAATGAATCAAAGGATGATGGCACCTTCAGTTTCTGCAAGTCTTGCATATATGCCAAGGCAACTCAAAAGCCCATCACTAAAGAACACAAAGGGCAGCATGCAACAGAGGTTGATGCACTCATTTGAATGGATATCTAGGGACCTGCACCACTTCCAACCCTAGGTGGAAAATGATACTATGTCACATTTATAGATAATCACTCACAGCTCACTTACATATACATAATCCATCAGAAAAGCAAAACATTCAACTCTTATCAGAAGTTTGAGGCTTGGCTTGATCAGCAACTCACAGCCAAGATTTGGATGCTCCACTCAGATCAGGATGGAGAATACCAAGGCAAGGAGTTTATCACCTACCTGCAGTGCAAAGAAACTGTGCAGCATCTTACTGCATATGATATCCTGCAACACAACAGAGTCACAGAATGACTCAATCAGATAATACTTGAACAGGTGCATGCACTGCTCCATGTGAGCAGGTTACCTAAGTTTTTGTGGGGAGAGGCAGCATGGCATGTTATTTGGTTGAAGAATCAGATGCCTACCAAAGTCCTAAATGGTAAAACATCCTATGAAGTTGCATTCAGGTGCATGCCAAATCTAAATCAGGTCCAGGAGTGGGGAAGTGATGCTTATGTGCATACTGAGAAGGGTGACAAGTTGAGCTGGCATGTCAAGAAGGTTAAATGGATCAGATTTGATGAACAAACAGAGAATGCTCATTGGGTTTATTGGCTGATGAAGTGCATTGTCACTGTGGAATGGAATATATACTGGAAGCCAGTGTGGTGTGACATCAAGAGGGAGGAAGAATCAATGCACCTGAGCAATGTCACCTACACATACCTATGAACCCCTGAGCTGTGCACCACCACTCAACTGACACCAGTGCCACCCTTACCACCTGCCACACACCCCTTGCTGATGCTGATGCCAAGTATTTCCATTCCAAGCTCCATTATCCAGACTTGTCCCAAATGAATCTGCTAGCCCAGTCAATGTGTACTAGATATCATTAGTGGAAAGGCTGCAGACATGACTCCAACCAAAGGTATTTAGCTCCCTGATCCAGTTTCTGACACCCCTGAACCAGATAGCAGGCCTACCACCTTTGAGGAAGAGGGCTCCACAAATCAGATGCTTGCTGCAGCTGATTATGATGACAACATTGAATTGGCATTGAAGCTAAGCAAGACCATTGCTGAGGCTGAAGCTTTGGAACCCACCTCATTAGCTGAAGCCAAGCAATGGCCAGACTGGCTGCAGTGGGAGCAAGGTATACAAGAGAAGCTTGCTACACTGCATAAGGCTGGCACCTGGAATCTTGTTGATCCACCAGCAGATGCAAATATAGTAGGTTCAAAATGGGTTTTCCATGCAAAGAAAAACACAGCTGAAAATATTGTCCAATACAAAGCATGCCTGATTGCTCAAGGTTTTTCACAGATATCCAGTGTCAACTATTTCAATACCTATGCCCCCATCACCAAACTTACCTCTATTTGAACAGTACTCACACTCACTGCCCACCTCGATTTTGAACTCCACCAGATTGATATCAAAGGGGCATATCTTAATGGCAAGTTGCAAGACAATGAACATATCTATATGCACCAGCCACCCAGATACACTGATCTGAAACACCCACACCACATATGTCAATTATGCAAAACATTATATAGTGTTATGAAATGGAAGAACTATACTGATGACAGAAAATCAATCCCTTGAGTGGTCACTTGGTTCATTGGTTCGATGGAGTGATAAAATGTAGAGTAGAGAGAGGGTAACCCTTAGGTCTCACTTCCTATGAAAGAATGATTAACCAAGTGAATTAGGCTGAGGGATGACAGCCAAAGACAGTCCCTTTATATACTATAGGGTATCATGCATAGACCAAGTGATGTTATAGATAAGGTGTGAAAAGGAAGCACACCTCATGTCCATCAAATGGAAGAGAAGCAATGGAGATGAAAGAGAAGAGACAGAAATGAATAGAAGACTCCCATGAAGCAGAAATGAAAGATAAGAAGCTTCTAGAATAGCCTGGACCTCAACATGAGGTTGCCTGTAGGCATGACATCATTATAACATCATAGGTCTAGACCGATCATGTGATCAGTCATGTGACCTAGTCATGTGATGCTGAAAGATAAGATAAGATAATGAAAGAAAAAGTAAATCATATAAGTTTAGAGTAAAGTTTGTAACACTTTCCCCCCCTCAAGACTCAGATTCCAAACAAGTCAAGTTTTCATAGGGAGCAAAGAGCAACTGAAAAGTTAAGCCAGTAACATGCAAAGGTTAAGGTGCATTGGGTTTTCCTGCATGGAACCAGGCAATAGTGTCCTTGGCATTATCCAAATGGGAAACCAGTTCCCAAGTATGATCTGACACATCCCATCCTTTCCAATAAACCAAATAATGGAGTTTGCCATGAAGAAGTTTAGAATTGACAATATGATTGACTTCAAATTTCTCATCACCTTCCTCAGTAACTCATACTGCATCAGGTCAAAGAACAGGTTGTTTAGGCAAAGGTTTCACATAAGATTTGACATGAGACATGTTGACAACTGGGTGAATCTTCATCCTAGCAGGCAATTCCAAATGCACTGCATTAGGAAAAACCTCTTGAATCTGATAAGGACCCAGCCATTGCTGCAATAATTTAGGAGAAGAATAGGGAAGCCATAGATGATCAGTGGATAACCAAACACAATCTCTGATTGCAGGGTGATAAGTTATAGTGGCATGAGAATGGGTTTCCATAGCTTTCTGTGTGGATTCTAAAGCCATTTTAACATTCTTATGAGTGACTGCACATTCCTGACCAAAACCTGACAGCACATCAGCAAATCCCAACTGTGGAACATAGTTCTTCATGATGGCAAAAGGAGTTTTCCCTGTAGCCAACGAAACAGAATTGTTATGTTGAAATTGAGCAATCTTGACCCAATTAACCCAATTGTTCTGTTTCTTGGCAACATATTTCCTGAGATATAGAATCAACTCCTGGTTAATTCATTCCATTTGATCATCAGATTGTGAGTAATAGGCTGTAGAGATGTGTTGTTGAATATTTAGAAGTTGACAAAAAAAAGTGGTGAAGTCAGAAATGAATTGTATACCCCTGTCAGACACAATTGACTTGGGTAGTTCATAAATACACCAAACATAATCCTGAAATAGAATAGCAAGTTCTTGAGAGGATATGGTTTTGAAACATGGAATAAAAATAACTTCTTTAGAGAATTGATCAATGATTACATATATTAAGTCATGGCCTCATATCAAGAGGAATCCTAAAACAAAATCAATCAAAAGATCCTGCCAAGGTTTATCAGCAGTAGCCAAAGGCATTGGGCATTGACCCAACATATGTTGATGCCCTTTTGCAATCACACATACTTGACAAGATGATATATAATTCTTTACATCCTAAGTGATTCCTAACCATGTGAAGATCCTGGACAATAAATGAAGAGTGCAAGCTTGACCTCCATGTTCTGCAATTGGAGAGTCATGGTATAAAGAGAGACACAAGGTTTGAAAACTTTTGAGTATGTAAATTTTTTGTTTTTCATTCATAAATACATTGACATCTTGATTGAAATGAAAAGCTGCCAGGACTTGGTCATGCATACTAGAAGTAGCTTCTTTGACTTCATCCAAGAATGGAGAGGAAAGGGTAACTTGATGCACAAAGACCTTTGGGGGTAATACTGTGATATTTGTGTTGATCTTTTTGGCTGCATCACCATAATCTGATCTATGAGATAGAGCATTGGCTCTTCCATTTTGTGCCCCAGGTTTATATTGAATAGAGAAATTATATTCTAGTAAAAGAGCATGCCAGTGAGCTTGTTAGGCTGAGAAATCTTGAGGTTTTTTCCAAAATTCAAAATTCTTGTGATCTGTCCAGATTTCAAAATGTGGAAGACCTAATAAATAATGGTGCCATTCTTGTAATGCTCAAATGATTGCAAGAAGTTCTTTGTCATAAATAGGATAATTTCATTCTTCCTTTGAGAACAAATGAGAGTAGAATGCACATGGCCTTCAGAGGTTGTCATCACATTGTTGAGAGAGAACTGCTCCTGTTGCTAAATCAGAAGCATCTGCTTTGATTTGCATTGGTTTAGAGGTATCTGGGAAAACCAGTAACAGAGCACTAGTGAAGTGTTTTTTAAGCATATCAAATGCTTGTTGTTGTTCCTCTTTCCACTGGAAGAGTTGATTTTTTTTTGTAAGAGTAGTGAAGGGTTTGGAAATTTCTGCAAAGTTGTCAATAAAATGATGATAGTAATTGCATAGTCCTAGGAATGACTGGACATCTTTGAGACATCAGGGAACTGGCCAGTCTAAAATAGCTTGAACTTTGCTTTGTTGCATCTTGACACCTTCTTTAGAAACCACCATTCCCAAGAAGTCAACCTTTGGTTGTGAGAAATAACATTTAGATGGTTTGGTGTAAAGGTTATTATCCCTAAGTCCCTATAGAACCTCATGAACTATGAATTCATGCTGTTCTTTGGTTTTTTCTTTTGTAAAGATGTTGATGTCATTTAAATATATCAAGATACAGATCCACATGTCATTATAGATATCATTTATCATCTGTTGAAAGATAGTAGGGGAGTTAGTCATGCTGAAGTACATGACCAGGGGTTTGTAGAACCCTTTAGACATGACAAAAGCTCCCTTCCATTCATCTCCTTCTTTTATTCACATGTTATTGTAACCCCATCATAGATTTAGGGTCATAAACATGTCTGCACCTTTGAGGCAATCAATTAGCATAGAGATGAGAGGCAAAGGGTATGCATTCTTAATGGTGCCTTCATTAAGGTATCAATAATCCATTACCATGTGTTTCTTTCCATCTTTCTTCAGGATAAAAAACACAGGTGCAGTTTGGGGAGACTTGAAGGGTTAAATATAACCTTTTTTTAATTCTTTTTGTAAGAACATGTGAACTTCTTCTTGTTTGGCTTCTGAAAGGGGAATGACATGACCTTTCTTTGAGATAAAATCAGGTTTTAAATTGATGCCATGATCCCATGGTTTTCTTTCTGGCATACGATTGAATTTAAATTTGGAAAAGACATCAAGAAAGTCATGATATGCTTCTGGTACAGCTTTCTTTAATTCTATTTCTTCTTCCTTGGTTATGATGTGGAGTGAAGTGGTCATCAGTTTATACTACTAACAATAAGGGGTACAGCAGAGAAATGAGATAGTCTTGTTAACTCAATCAATGTTATGTCTTGCTAACCAATCATAGCCAATGATTAGTTGATGGGTTTCTAAAGTAGATACTAATGCATCTAGCATTTCTGTGTGTCCTTGTAAGGTTATGGTGATGGTGACATAGTGCTGTAAGATGCCTTTCAAATTAACAGAGCCATTGGCATTAATAGCTTCTAAAGGACAAGCTAAAGGTTTCTTGTCAAGTTGATATTGATCTACAACTTGGGAATCAATAAACATATTACAAGCCCCAGAGTCAAGAAGGGCTTTCAGTGCAACTAGATGATCTTGTCCTTGATATATAAAGTTGATATTGCATGAGATGTTAAACTCTCTCTAATGAGCAAGGGTTTTGCTGTTTTCTATAGGGGTTTTATAATTTAAAGATCCAATACAAACTGACCTTATAAAGGAATTAAGTACACTATGTTTCTTTTCTGGTGCCATGCTCATTTGAGATACCTTTACAGAAATTCCAAAAGCACACTTGATTGCCAAGTCCAATTTGGAACTATCAAAGTCTGATGATACATTAGTAGAAACTAATTCAGGTAAACAAATTGTTCTTTGATCAAAGTTACCCCTATTCACTTTGGTCTGTTTTAGTTTAAAGATACTTGTTCCACTTGTTTGGCTTTTATCTCTGCCCCAATCTTGTCTCTCCAATATGCCTCAGCTTCTTCAGTAGTATACTGAGTGTGAGAGGCCATTATCTGGGAGGAGGAGATGGCTTGTGCTGCAACTGCAGCAGAATCCTTCATATTGTATAGTTGGGCAGCATGCCACCCATTAGCATCAGATTGCATGGAGAACTCCATTCTGATCATATAGTTTTGTATGTATTCTTAAGGAGGAACATATTCTTCCCATTGATTGTAAGTACCTTGTTGTCATACTAGGAATCATTGTGGCAATTTGCAATCATAAGCAATGTGCCCTAACCCATTGCAATTATAACATTGCATGTTTGGGTTTGTGGGGTTCTTAGATGGAAATTGTTGAGGATCTTGATTGGTAATGGGCCTAGTTTGTTGAGCCCCAATATTCATGGGAGCTCCTCTTCCTGGTTGTGTACCTATGGCTGTGAATTTAGAATTAGCTGCAGTGGGATGCACAGCAGGGTTATAAAGGTGTGGTGTGAAGGAAGGTCTAACTCCTGGGATGAATGATGGTCTTGGTGTGATTTGAGAGGTATGAAATGTGGAGAAACTACCACATTCTTTTTTCTCTTTCTCAAAAGCAAGCCCTACTTTTTTGACCAGCTCCTTAAAGTCTTCATAAGATGCATCAGAGTCCTGCAAATTGACCTGATGATAGATTGGTCTATCCACCAATCATTTTAACAAGGTGAAAGTGTGGTCCTCTGATATTTCCACTTCTTTTGCTAATAGCTTAAACCTGCTAAGCCATTTGAAGGTATTTTGTCCTCCTTGTGTTAGCCATTCTAACTTGGATAATTGCTCATGAGCCAAGGAGTTGATTTGGAAATAATGACTGAATTTTTTCTTCAGTCCCTTCATAGTAGGCCATGCTAAATCTCCTTGGGGAAATCCTATGAGAACATTGCCTTCTTTATCTAGGCAAGATTTCTTTTTTTGAGCTTCATACTCTTCTAGTTTAAGTCTTGTGAAGAGTTGGGCCTTGGTTCCTTCTAATCATGAGAGTACTGCTACAACTTGGAGTTTGTCACTATTCCAAGTCTGCATACTCTGCCACAGATCTACTTTTGTTATCCATAATTTGTACATGTCATGTTTACCATCTCAGTTACTGGGATCTGCAATTTTCTTGGTGACATCTTTGCTAGTGCTGTTACTGTTCATCTGGGCTGTAATGACTGTAAGTTGAGCAAGGATATCAATGAGTTGTTGTTTGGCCAACATAGTGAAGGATGGTATGGGATCTTGATAGATAGATTGTTCAAGTGGTTCTGTAGGTGGAGTAGGAGAGTCTGATTCTTCTAGTGCATAACCTTTGAAATTACGAAAGTGGAAAAAGAAAGACATAATGGTTTATTGCAAATGATCTTCTAGACCTATCTTTCAAGGTCTACTTGATCCTAGGTATGTTGCAACTGCATAACTAATAGGACTTTCAAGATGGGTACCTCTTTTTTGCTTTTAGCATCTCAATCTTATATCTGAGTTTGTCCTTCTTCTTT
>JBBPJS010001427.1:0-10883 GCA_038088835.1 Singerocomus rubriflavus
CCCCGTGTCACCAGATGACACCACATCATCAAGGGGAGAGCGAAGGCGGAGCAATTGGTTCCAAAATACGCCACGACCATGTTCTAGGAGCTCGACTGCATTGGAAGGATTTCTGTTACGGAGACATGCTGAAAACGCATCAATTGCGACAGATATCACGACTGCTTTGAGTGATGCAGGTTGGTGAGACAGAGGCAGTAGAGTGGCGATGTAGTGAAAGCCAAGGCGTAAGTATGTCTGGTAAGCCCATACTGTCGTACTGTGTTTATGGCCTTCAACTACTTCAATCCATTCCTTGACACGTTTGAGAACTGTAAAAGACACCTGAGGAATGTCGCAGAGCTGGGAATACATGTGGAATGATTCTTGCAAGTCGTTTTTCTCGCATGATGGATGTCCAGATCGAGCGCGGAGATAATGTGCAAGGCTACATAGGGACAGAGCCCGGTGAGGATGGTCCTGTGGGCAAAGTTCCAGCGTGCTGCGTTCAAGTGTAATTGCTTCATCCAGGTCAGATAGCGTTTTGAGCTCAATGAAGCGTGCATAGAGAAAGCTGGCGGGTTACTCAGTGTAATGGGTCGATCAGGATATCCCCGTAGGTGAAGTTCCGATGCACGACGTTGAAAAATAATCGCCTCATCGAGGTCGGACAATGCTCCGCCTTGCGTGAAACAGGTATACAGACAACTTGCAAAGTTACATAGCGAAATGGCTTAATCAGGATGCCCTTCAGGGCGAAGTACCAATGCATTCTGCCCGAGGCCAAGTGCATCGTCTAGGTCGGACAGCACCCCAAGCTGTATGAAACGAATGTGGAGGCATTTCGTGATGCTGTCCAGCAAAAAGACTCGATTAGGTCCTTCAGGGCGAAGTTCCAATGAACCACGTGCGAGGACAATTGCCTCGTACTAATGCACTGCGCTCAAGGGTAACTGCTTCATCGAGGTCGTGCAGCACCACGAACAGCTTGAACCGGCTATGGAGGCATTTTGCGAGGTTGTCTAGTGAACCAGCCCGATCAATATGCCCCTCAGGACGAAGTTTCAATGCATCACGGTGAAGGGGAATTGCCTCGTCGAGGTCAGACAGATCTCCGCAGTGCTTGAAACGATGATGGAGGTAATCTGCGACATTGTTTAGTGAAGTGGCATGATCGGGATGTCCTTCATGACGGAGATTCAATGCGGCACGATCAAAGTTAAGTGCCTCGTCGAGATCGGACAGTATTCCCGAACGAGACGAAGCGGAGAAAAAAGCAATATGCAAAGTCGTGCAGTGAGTTAGCCCGCTCGGGATGTTCCTCGGGAAACAGTTCCAATACATTACGTTCAAGAGTGATTGCTTCGTCAACATCAGATGGCATCCCAAACCAGGAAAAACGGCGATATAGATAAGTTGCGACAGCGTGCAGCAAACGGGCACGACCAGGATGCCCTCTGGGTTGAAGTTCTAACGCGCGTCGTCCAAAGTCAAGTGCTTCATCAATGTCAGACCGCATACCGAACCAGTAGTGACGGGTGGAGAGGAACTCCGCAAGGTGTCTCAGGGAGAGGACATGACTGAGATGTTCTTTAGGACAAAGTTTCAATGCATCACGCTCAAGGGCAACTGCCTAGTCAAGATCAGGTAACATCCTGAACTGTATAAATCGGCTATGGAGGCAATCCGCAAGGACACTTGGTGAAACAGCCTAGCCAGGATGTCCCTCGGAGACAAGTTGACGTCCGAGTGCAAGTGCTTCCTCGAGGTCAGATAAAATTCCAGTCTGTTCGAAATGGCTGTGAAGGAAATCCACAAGGTTGATCTGTGCAATCGCTCGATAGCGATGCCCGGAAGGAAGGAGTTCTGATGCATTGCGTCCAAGAGAGAGTGCCTCATCTAGGTCAGACGAGTGGCTGAGTTGAATGAAACGGGCATGAAGGGAACATCCAAGGCTGATCAAAGATAGGGCTCGATCAGGTTGACCCATGGGCCGAAGTGCCAATACATCGCGCTTGAGAGCAAGTGCCTTTTCGAGGTCAGACAACATTCCGAGCTGCGTGAATTGGATATGAAGACAATTTGCAACGTTGACCAGTGAAACAGCACGTTGAGGGTGTCCCTCTGGGCAAAGTTCCAGTAGGCTGCGTCCAAGCGCAAGTGCCTCGTCGAGGTCGGTTAACATTCCGAGCTGTGTGAAACGGTCGTAGAGGCATTCCACAATGTTGTTCAAGGAAACAGCTCGATGGGGATGCCTCTCAGGAAAAAGTTCCAGAGCACTGAATTTGAGGGCCAGTGTCTCGTCCAGGTCAGACAGCGTCTCGTATTCCGACAAACGCGCACGAAAGGAGTTCATTACGTTGCTCAATAACGTAGCATGACGAGCATAGTGCTCAACGCAAGGTTCCAACGCACTGGATTGGGAGGGCCAGTGCCTCGTCTAGGTCTGTAATCTGACCTCTTTCACGGAACCGGTCGTGTAGCAAGAGAATAAGGTGATATCGTGCATTGGGACTCCCTGATCGGGTGTGGTGTTGTGATTTGTTGCGGTACAGGATAATTTGCTCGTCGCATGGAGACATTGGGCAGAGAAACATCGAATCCTGACCAAATTTCAGGTGAATTTACCTATGCATTCATCCGATTCACAAACGTACCCCTTACTACGTTGACTTCTTATTGTAGATAGAAGCAGAGAACGAGCACGAGCAGCACACGCGGGAGTAATAGATGTGTTGCGCCTATTAGGGATTATGTAAATAGGCGGAGCACGAACTGAGTGTCACGCCGCGTGAGGTGTGCTCAACAGCGAGCAATTACATGGTGCCCTCCATCTATATACTGTCTGGCTGGATAGGTGCCCCTCTCTCTCATGAGGGACTACAACGAGTGAATCGTGTGTATGTGTCTGTGCCAGACATCGGCACCCCCCCAGTATTCAGGGTCCGATTGGAGAATGAATCCTAATATATGAACGTCCTGGAATGTCCTACGTCGAGGTGATTCATGACGCAGTTGAGAAAGGAAATACAAAGGTACGTAAGAGTGACATAACACCATAAGGATTTGACCCTGTCCTAGCAAAATTGAGTCAGAAAAAAAGTCAGGTAGTGCTAGCAGCAATCAGCTCCTCCAACTTCTCAGCATCCATCCCCGGGAGCCTGGGCACAATCCTGAATTTGAAGGGAAGAGGACGTCTGTAAGAGTACCCCAGCATCATAGTCTGAATCCACAAGAAAAACAAACGCTTGTCATGCATCACACTTACACTGTGAGTCCACTCGAGAATTTCGCTTCGACTGGGATCTCGGTTCCATTCTCATCGAGGGCCTTCAATATCTTGAATACAGCCAACACCCTGGCGATGACTCCCCACACCGACATGTCTGCAAAGTGTCTCCCGACACAGATCCGTCGTCCGAATCCAAATGCGATGTGTTCAATCTCGTTGGGCTTTAAGGAACCATCACTCTTGAGAAATCGCTCGGGCACGAATGCATGTGAGTTGGGGAATCTGGACTCATCGTGTGCCATCGACCTATGGGACATTGTCACCAAACACTGTCATGAAGCACGCAGAATGTAGTACCATAAATTTGCGAGACAGATAGCACCTGAGAGCGAGTGTTAAAGGCATTTTGTTGCATGGAAGACTTGCCATTTATTCACCTTTTGGAATGTAGAATCCATTGTACACATCATCAACCACAGTAGTATGTGGGAACGCTACGTGATTCGAGAGGAATCAACAACAAGGACATGTTAGGGATGGAATCGCTCACACAATGGGAGGATCGGATTGCATCTTAGCGTTTCCCAAAAGATGGCGTCCAAAAAGGGTAATAAAGGTCGATCGTCCACCGTCGGCAATCTTTCTGTCCCCACAACAGCATCGATTTGTGCTTGTGCTTTCTCCTGTGCTCCCGGGTTCAAAACCATCATAAGCATAATGTTCATTAGGACGGCGTTGGACTATTTCGCACTCGCACTGTCAGCGACCTTTCATCGTCATGAAAACATTGTATCACGTACGGTTTCGGATGCACCTAATAAGTCAAGTAACACGCATGAGCAGAGGTTCTTGCGATTTACTGAGCAGCGTACCCAAAAAGGCAGTCCCGGACGCCTCCTTCAGCGTCTCTATCCATGATTCTTCCGGTAAAATCCCTTTTCTTTCCACATCTCTTAATGCATCGTGTATCATCGACGGTGCGGTGCTACCACCAGCCTAGCGCACATGGTCATTTAGCGTATCGACATGGTGAGTAGTTGAAATGATTTATACCACGCTTTGAAGAGAGTACTCAAACGGCCGTTCAAGATACCTTTGTGAAAACGTGCGCGCAATTGCCATCTGGTTCTTGAATGACATTCCGGGAAACCAAGATGGGAGATGGTGCACTTGCGACATTTTCATCTAATATTCGAACACAGCAGAAAATTGCGACAGGCTCACAAAATGGAAAGGCACCAAGCATAAGGGAGACGTCGAGACGGAGAGCAGGCACCACAATGCTCAACACATCTTCTACGATATTGACGAGCTCGTCCCTTCGAGATGCTGGGTCGTAGTTATACGTGCTGTGTAGAATGACCGATGTCGTGTATCTCAACGAAGAGTAGACTTAGGTCTACCACCGCATTTATTCTCATATGATACACTCACTCGGATATATGATCTTCGAGTTGTTCAGGGGTATCAAGCAACCGTCGGAGGAGACGACATGCTTTGGGGTGCTGCAAATCCCGAAACCTCGGTACCGCATCAAGCCGAAAGGTCTGGTGAAGAAAACGCCTGTGCAAGCGCCATCGCTCGCCATAAGGCATTAGAAGGGAAGTGAAACCTAATCCACACCTTGATAGTGAATCGAGATCAGGAGTAGTAACACGGGCAGGAAACGGGGCGCTGACATTTGAGTGGTAACGAGGTATGGACGGTCTGAATAATTCCAAGAGCGTTTCTCGAGCAAGTCCTTTGCGATTTTTTCTGAATTGATGATAATAATGTCCTTTCCAAAGAGTCGGGAATGAACTATGTCGCCTGCACGGATACTGTATCGGACAAATGACGAAGGACTAGCATGTGATGACCCACCGTATGTTTTAGCCCACTCTGCATACGTTTTCCACGGAGCACTTGGATCAACTCCAATAATGTTTCCAAGCCAGGGTAATCCAGTAGGCCCGGTGGGTAATTGATAAGAGGATGGGCTCCCGAAAACTCGCCGTCTAACGTGTAGAACCACAACACAAATAAGAGCTAAGGTGACGGCGGTTGTCAAGTCATACATTTTGTTAGAAGATCACGTTGTAAGAGTTGCGCAGAATATCCATTCTGCTTTGACATGGCTATTTAATACCCTTGGATAAACAAAATCCGGAGAACTGTCATTAGGACTTGGGTCATCTGAAAACACCATAAACAAATAGTATACCCCCTTTTGCTCCATCTCTTGTCCGTGAAATCCGCGTCAGCTGTTGCACGGGGTGGACGTGGTAAGCAAGGAGAGGTTGCTGCATGTTGTCATCAAACATACTCTGGAAGGCAGACACCGGCAAGTGGGCCAGATGTATCTCTAAATGATTACTGATTTGTTGGATTAGCGCAGCCACAGCCACAACCGGCCCGAATGATTACCAGTGCGCACATGAGCCGAATGCGCAACATATCTCGCGTATTGCACACCGTATGGACTCTTTCACTGCTTTTATCACGCACTTACACTTTCTCGTTTTCCTGTGTCTCGCGTATCCGGAGCTCTGCAAGCTCTTAGTATCCCCTTTAGCTACTATTCATTCACTTTCGTATATAAGATGCACTTTTCATACTCAAAGCACCTTAGTCTGTTGTCGAGCACACGACTGAGGTGAGATACTCTTTACCTGATATTCCTACATACTCGTAATTAACTTGTACACAGTTTGTCCCTATTAGTTGCACGCCCACACCTCGATCAAGTGCTATTTTCTACAACATTCAATTAAAGAACTAATGTACAGCCGAGTGGAAACTGAGATGACCAAAAGGATCAAGATCATCAATTTGATGAATTAGAGCCGACAAGTTTCAACTTGAAATTAAAACTTGGTAACTGTTTGGAGTGCTTCTGTATGATACAAGTGGAACCATGAACCCCATGTCAGTTGACCGGTCAGACAGGATGTTAGTGAATATGGGAGATTGTCAGGTGGTCTCGGGGCCGTGTCTATCAAGGGGCAAACAGCGACAAGTAGACCTGATCAGCATTGATTATCAAGAATTGTATATTCTGGTTTCAAATAAGTGATGAACCAAGGTGGGCAGCCACTAGGATGCCAGCAGAGGATGAATCTCTGGGTTACTAGATAGTTATAGTATGTGCCATTCACTAGCTACAATTATATAGGATTATATTATAGTATAGCCTCTATTTTAGGAAGATTAGATAAGGTCCTACTATACAGTAGATTAGATAACCTTAATCTCACACCTCCTGGATATGAGCTTCTAGCTCCACATTAATATAAGGGGACAATAGAGAGAGTACTACCACCATCTGGTAACTCAGAGGTTCCTCCTCTGCTGGTGCCCTAGTGGCTGCCCACCTCAGTTCAACAGGTTATGAGCCCCAAGAGGCCAAATCCTGGAGTGCCCCTATGCAGCAACACCTCAATTGGATCCTCTCGGCTCTACCAGATGCGATCTGGGCGATTGCGCAGCCATCGGCTGCTGCCTCGAGAACAATCATTTGCGCCTTAAGAAATGGCCTGATCAGCCTTATCTGATCAAGCTCCCTACCTCAATTGAGGTGGTAGCTCAACTGTTCGTACAGCGACTCGGGGTCCAGCCCGCCACCAACTTCTGTAAATCAGTCGGCAGTCAGGACTGGTTTAGACCGTCGGCTACCAGCAGGACTAAAAGTTGGTCCTGGGACTCGCTGGACCATGACACATTGCCCGTATTTGGAGAAGTGAATATCAGTTGTGATAATTTATATTGTTCAGCAAGGGTTTATTCTTTTTTCTTGGGTTACTTTTCTGGTAGGTGTCACAGGAGTGTGATACGTTATTCTTGTAGAGCACTACCGGATTGGACAATATACGTGACATTTCTTTTTCGGTCAGTTCGTGTCACTGCTATATTGACTCATAAAAATAATATAGGGTGTCTATTTTGGCCACACAAGCTTGGGTATCTCAGTACCATTGATACCCGAGGTTGCCGACAGTCCTAGTGGTCTCGTCGGCTAACTGTTTCGCTGAAGAAGATCACACGAACATGGACACCATGGCCATATTGTCAGGAACAACTCTGAGTCCTAGGGCGTTTCTCTCGAGGATAGGAGAGAAGAAATGAATATACAAGCCTGGAGGGAGGCTCTATGCTAACGACAGGGTTTATATACCTATGGTAGACGAGATCATGAATGGCATCACGAATTGAACGACTACGTGCATCTATCTGATCTATCAGTAATAATCTATCTGTCGATGTGGTCATCTATCTGTGAATGATGAGATGAGATCTGACATATCTATTGCGCCATTTGACGTACCTGCGCCAAACTTGGCTGCAATTTCGTCCGGTCGTACTCATTCCGACCATCAGTTGTCCACACAGGCGCCCACTAGTGGTAGCCCATTTTTATGTGCTTTGCGCACATACCAGTCATCTCCACTTGCTCGCTCAATTCAATCGCCTGAAAGAATTGTGCCTAAAGCTCCCTCCTATGGAGGTTGTAGTTCAGTCTTCCTGTTCAAGACTCAACTCTCTCATATTTCAGATCACTTCGCCTCACCAAGATAGAGTGCATTTTTCATGCTTCCATTGATAGGGGTATATAAAATCATATATGACATATATGCTCAGTAAGTCTTCATAGGCCTCTGCTATACACAGCAGCCTATTTGTCCATACATTTCTGAGCTTTTCTAGTCAGAATTGAAGCTGTGGAGATTGAATTGAACATATGAAAAGCGTGGGAAGTGAATTTAAAACTTAGAAGACTTTGAAAAACATAGCTTTGTAGTCTTCACAGTACATATCTCCATAATCCAAGTTATAGAATACATTATTGTACTCCATATAAACATGTGTTCACCATTATTATATGGGCAGAACAGCAGAAATTATTGTTCCTGAATAAATCTCCTGTAATCTATTGACTTCTTTACCTCATACCTCCAGTCTGTTTCTCCTCCATTTTCCTGTAGTTACTCTGCTTCAGACTTGTACTTACTCATTTCCTTTGACTCTATTTCCCTTATGTTCTCATACATTACTCATACCTTATGTTCCATTTCTTACTTAGTTTAAACTCTGATATCAGTGCTCACTTAGGAGCACAGCTCTGAGGCTGCACTCTGGCATAGTCTTACCTCCAACCCCTCTGGTACATAGTGTAACCCAACTCTAAACTTAGTCACCTGAGTCCCTCTATATATAAACTCCATAGTTACATCTTATACACTTCAGTTTGAATATCAATCTAATCTGATGCTCTCCCCACTTATTCTCTAAGTTGTTGATTGACTTCTCCTAATTACCCCTCTGACCTCTGACCTCTGACCCTTTATAAATTTGGGACAACCAGATCCTGTGCAAGGGCACACCACAAAGGTGAAGCCAAGTTCTGTCCAAACCCCTTAACTCCAGACCTTTAAAGTTCCCCTCAGAGCAGCATCCAAACAAGTTTAACACTTTCCCATAATCTGGTTGCCTAAATAATGCATCAGCTCATCCATTCTATGAGCCAGATTTATATATGATTTGAAAATTATATTCCAAAAATAAAGCATGCCATCTTGCTTGTCTTTGAGACAAGTCTTGTGGTTTTTCCAAAATTCCAAGTTTTTGTGATCAGTCCATATCTCAAAACTTGGTAATCCAATTAAATAGTGACACCATTCTTTGAGCACCCTAATGATAGCAAGTAGCTCCTTGTCATAAATGGGGTAGTTGCATTCTTTCTTTGAAAACAAATGGGAATAAAAAGCATAGGGCCTTTAGTTTTTGTCATCACATTTTTGTGACAAAACCACACCAGTGGCTAGATTAGATGCATCAGCTTCTATCCTCATTGATTTCAGAGTGTCTAGAAAGACAAGGAGGGGAGCAGTCATGAATTGTTGTTTGAGCTTATCAAAAGCTTCCTGCTGAGGTGTATTTCAACAGAACTCAACATTTTTTTGCATGAGCATAGTTAGAGGTTTAGAGATGTCTACAAAGCTCTGAATGAATCAACAATAATAATTGCAGAGTCTGAGGAAAGATTGGACATCTTTGACTTTTTTGAGAACTGGCCATTTCAAAATGGCATCCAACTTTTCCTTTCTGCATCTCAACACCATCTTTTGATACCACCATTCCTAGAAGGTCTACTTTTTCTTGTGAGAAGTGACACTTTGATGGTTTAGCATATAGGTCATTCTCTTATAGACATTGTAAGACTTCCTGAACTATTTTCTCATGTTCTTCCTTTGTTGCTCCTTTTGTGAATATATTGACATCATCCAAGTAAATGAACACTGTGGCCCACATATCTCCATATATGTCATTCATCATTTGTTGGAATGTAGCCAGGGAATTAGTCATTCCAAAGTATATTACCAAGGGTTCATAGGCTTCTTCAGGTGTTACAAAGGCACCTTTCCATTCATCACCTTCCTTGATGCATACATTGTTGTAACCCCATCTGAGATCCAATGTAGTGAACATGTTGGCTCCTTTTAGCTGATCAATTAGAGTGGAGATTAGAGGAAGAGGGTATGCATTTTTGATTGTTCCTTCATTGAGGTAATGATAATCCATTACCATATGTTTCTTTCTGTTCTTTTTTGGAATAAAGAAAACAGGAGCTGTCTGCAGAGATTTAGAAGGTCTAATATAGCCCTTTTTCAATTCTTTTAACAGAAAAGTTTGTACTTCTTCCTATTCTTGTTTAGAAAGAGGTATAATGCAACCCTTCTTTGGGATGAAGTCATCTTTAAGATCTATAGCATGGTCCCATGGTTTCCTCTCTGGCATTCTTTTAGACTTTTTTTCAGAGAAAATGTCTAGATAATTGTGGTAACTTTTAGGGACTTGTGCTTCTAGATCTTTTTGTTCTTCTATTGTCATTTGACACATTTGTCAAGCAAACTTGGAATAAAGATTGCAATAAGCAGTGCAATGAGAGAATAAAATAGTTTTTTCAATCCAATTGATGTTAGAATTGTGGCAGGCTAGCCAGTTGTAACCTATAATAATATTGTTATGACATTACACCCACACTTGTACTTTGTGTCATCAAGTATGCATGACTACATCCTGCATACTTTGTGTTAGCACATGGGTATGATATTATATTCCTTATGACCTTTCCTGATCATGTGATTATCCCTTCCCTTCTTCACTCCATCACTTTCCCATCACATGCTCCACATCCCCTCTCCCTTTCTTTCATGACTATCATGACCACCTAACCAATTATCTCAGATCCTCCCACATTATCAAGGCTATCATGCCTTTCTCATCTCTGCCCTTTCCCTTCAATTGGTATGATCCTTTATCAAGATTACATCTTGATCATGACTCTGCAGAACCCTTGATGGGATCTCTGCCATGATGATCTCCCTCCTAATCATCACATCTTGTGATGATCTTCCACTTATTACTTCTTGCAGTTGTCCTCATTTCTGATCTTCTCTGACAGCTGCCTAACCTTTCTCTCATGGACTTTACCCCTTACCTTATCTATGAATAGCATTAATAGCTTATACCCTAGACCTCAGTCACAGCTTGGTCTGTGCACTTCTTTGTACCATATATAAGGGGTTGTGCAAGGGCTGGTGTCCCCCCAGCCAAATCCACTTGTTCACCTCTCCTACTCTGCCTGCAAAGGTGGCCTAGTGATGTTTAAGAAACAGCAAGTAAAAGAGTAGCT
>JBBPJS010001428.1:0-10879 GCA_038088835.1 Singerocomus rubriflavus
TTTTGAATTCCATTATTGAGCGGCTTGCCTGTCCAAGCGCACCTGCCCGACTCTCCCTCCACACCCATCATGCCCACGACCGACCCAGACAGGTCCCTAGACGACAGGGATACCGACAACGAAAGAACCCATCTACACAAGTCAAAGTCCTCTTCAAAATGTCTGTATCTTCACCCTTTTTCACCTCCTCGCTCATCATTCTCTAGCAAAGGACCTCTCTCATGTCCCCTGCAAGTTCTTCAAAGTCGGTGCCTGCACCGCCGGTTCCTCATGCCCCTTCTCTCATGTCGTCCATGAACCTGGCCAGCAAAAAGACGTGTGTGCCTGGTTCGTCAAGGGAAATTGCAAGTTTGGTCACAAATGCGCTTTGGCTCATGTGCTGCCTGGCCAGAGCATGTCCATGGATCGGAAGAACAAGAAAGCAGCCCAGTTGGCAGCCAATGGTGGTGTGTCTGGTACCACAGCTCGAGAGTCCAGGAGCTCCAAGGGTGGAAAGAAGGATGGTCATCCGTCCGCGACCCCTCATGGCAGCTCATCCTCTGGCGCCGCTGTGAACGCTCGCACCGGTCTTTTGTCCGGCTCAACAGCCCCAACTCGTGCCACTTCGGCCCGTCCACCCATAGCGATGACCCTCAAGGCCACCCCTTCTGCACCTGCACCTCCTGTCAAGGACACGGATTTCCCCCCTTTTGTTCTCCCGGATGATGCCGACAGCCATAACTTCATTAATGCAGCCCCAACAAGCGCCAGTGCGGAGCCAGTGAAACAGCAGATAGAGGACGAACAGCGACAAGAGACTTCTTCACTGGAGCCACCTCCAGAGTCATCGTCTCCCATTTACACCAGAAATCCTTCACCACCCACTCTCCCCCTCAACGTGCCAAGCACACTACGCCGTCCGGTCCTCCCTACAGACGCTGCGGACCTTGGTCCCATCGGATCCCCTCCGCGAGGATCGTCATCCGCCCATTCACCAACTTCGTCCGGAAATTCTCCGCAGAATGCTGGAATTCCCTCAACGTTTCATGCGCAAACGTCATTGCTCACAGAGTCCAGAAATCGGCTTGCCGTGGGGCCAGGCGTTCCTTCTTCTCTCGGACACACACACACGCCAGTTTGGAAAGCAGACGCTGGTTTTGTTCCCGCTCAAGGGATTAATTCAGGGACCGATTCCAGTATTTCTGGAGAGCGTGATGTTATGTCGGCAGACGAAGACTTGGAAGAATTTCTCCCTTCTTCGCTTACCGACCTGTTGACCCCTTCGGAGCGTTCCCGTAGAATGTCTCGCACACACTCTGGATCATCCCGCCCCGTCAATTTGAATGACACGCCCTCCCCACTTGCTCCGGCCCACGCCCACCTTCCTCAAACGCAGAGCCATCACGCCAACCATCGCTACTCGCGTTCCGTCCCCGCCCCTTCTCTCTTGGGTGATGTCAAATCTATTTGGGCGGAGCGTGGCCTTACGACTAATGGGGTGCCCGCCTCCCCAGACAAGCATAGCTTTGGGATGGGTTCAATAGGTTCGGGTACACCAAGCTCGCTCAAATCCTCCAATGGTTTCGGTGCGCTCAACTTGGGGAATACCATCGCACAGTCAGGAACAGGAGCGACCGTGTTTCGAGACGATTCGCATTCGCCTTCGTCCTCCTTGCTTGCACCGTCGAACGCTTCTGCTGCATTCCTCCCTAGTCTTCACCATTACTACTCCAAGATGAATTCGGGAAATAATAATGCCCGTGCTCCTAACGCTGGACTCGGGCTTGGTGCCGGTTTAGGACTCGGTGGACTAAGTCGCTCTCCTCTTTCTCACGCTCCTCCCCATGGTCCCCCTGCAGATGAGGCACGGACGGGTGCAAACAACGGGGCGGGCATTAGCCTTGGGCTTGGAGAGGCAACGTCCCCGTCCATCCGGGCACTTCAAGCGCATGCTCCTGGTCAGAGTCTTCCACAGGGCCTTGCAGCGGGTTACTCCCGCATACACGCCCTTCCCCTCGCTGGATCACCCAGCTCTCTCGGCGGTTCCAGCGTCGGTGGGGGTGCGTTCAGTCCTGGGCATGGACCGGTTCCGTTTGGTATCAATGCTGGGTCAGGCCAGGACTGGCACTTGCAATCGAACCAGGCGCACTTGTCTGGCTCTGAAACGATTTCGCACCTCTCCCTGTCCGCTGCATACCATGACCTGGGTGTGACTGCGAATCCGACGTTGTCTGCTGCTGGTGCCTCTACCTCGTCCTCGATGGCTACGCTCGAGTCCATGTTCTCGCGGCTCCCGTCT
Source organism: Singerocomus rubriflavus (assembly GCA_038088835.1). NCBI lineage: Eukaryota > Fungi > Basidiomycota > Agaricomycetes > Boletales > Boletaceae > Singerocomus > Singerocomus rubriflavus. Next base: position 2,279 of record JBBPJS010001428.1, read on the forward strand.
CCGGCGGGCATGCCGCTCCGCACACCGCCCCATTCTGCGAATAACAGTCGGAACTGGCACACCCAAAACGTACACAGCCCACTCAGCCGGCCGATCAGTGACGATGATGAGCTCTTCAGCATGGATGGTTGATGCCGTCCGCTCATGCCCTCTCCAGTTTGAAGGGGAAAAAAAGAAAAAGGAAAAGTGAGCATGCGTTTGTTTGTTTGTTTTTTGTTTTACAAATTTTTACTCTACCGGAAATGAACCAAATAATAGAAGTTCGACCACGGACAAAATATGAAAAAGTCCCTCATCTACGTATTTACGTGCAAGTAATGTTTATCTGCAAGGGAACGTTCAGAAAGGCTGGATACCTATCTAGTGCTGCCTTTCTCATTTCTCTTATTCCCTACATGGTTTATGGTTTGGCGAACCAACGCATCAAGCCACCATATTATGTCGGTGCCCTTGATGTCTTTGGGGGGTTTTGAAAATGTTTATACCGTCCGTCATTCTTTCACCTTCCCTTGTATTTGACAGACCTTGGGCATAGGGAGGATGTACAGCAGTGCATGTATTGATGTGACTGTAATCTTGATAAAATAATCATAGTGGTAGTACACCACTGTGTACCATTGATTTTACAAGAAAAGAAATATGCTACTGTTGCATACCAAGGCTGTATATACATGGTCACCATGCTAGTCAGCTTTGTCATTAGTATTTTCGGAGAGTCAGGGAATTGGGGGGCGTGCGGCTGGCAATCCAGCCGGCAACGCTGTGCATGTTTTGAATCCCTGCTGCCCCCGCATCGGCCTGTATGCCATACTGACACTTATCCCCTGTGCCATGGCACTGGCCATGTACGCATCGTCAGCGTCGTCGCTATCATCATGTTGTGGCATTGGCCACGCGCATCCTCATAGTCGTGGCATGGTGTTGACCACACGTGTGCTTCTCCTCGTCCTGGTCATGCCGCGCACGCGTCGTCAGCGTTGCCATTGTACTAGTCATGTGGTGACATTGACCACGCACGTGTCCTCCGCGTCTTCCTCGTGGCGTCGTGGTCGGTCATCGTGCTGGTCATGCGTGTGGTCTCGTTGTCCTCGTCGTTGGCCATGCACACGTATCCTCGTCCTCGTCTTCGTGGAGTTGACCACGCACGCGTCATCGGCATCGCCGTCGTGCTGGTCATTGGCCACGCATGTGTCCTCCACGTCGTCGTCGTCTGGGTCACGCCGTGGCATTAGCCACACGCATGCCCTCGTCTTCGTCTTCGTCGTGGCGTGGCGTTGGCTACGCACGGGTCGGTGTCGTCGTGGTCACGTCGTCCAGGTCCTGCCATGGCATTGGCCGTGCGCAGGGCCTCGTCGTTGTCAGATGGTGGTGGCGGCAGTGGTGCAGGGACATCGGCAACCCGCGTCCATTGTCGACCTTGGGAACAGGCAGGGCAACTAGTACAAAAGACTCTTTACATCGATGCTGCATTTGGCTGACTTTACCGCATTTACAACTCCGCTGCTCAGTGGTGGACACTTCTCTGCCGAAGCCTGCCGCAGGAGAGTGAGCCGGACTCACCCCCCATACTGGCCCCCAAACTATCCATTTCCTGTACATTCAGTGTTACTCAATTCATGAAGGAGATTACAGTGAGTATAAGTTCGGGAACTGAACTATTCAAAAGGTTGAGCCTTGAAACACGACCCACATACACGAAAACTGCCACAAGACAGTGACAGTCCGCTGAAAGTTTTTTGCGTCAAATGACAGCTCAGCAAGACTATATACCAGCATGAAAAAGTGATCGAACACCAACAATATAAACAGACAATTTTTACCATGATGATGGATTCGCGTTTGCAAGGTTACCTGCACATTTGCACCGGACAAAACCCTCCCCCACACCACCGTTCCACACTAACGACGGATGCGCAGGCGTGGCCAATGCCACGGTGCCCCGACGACGGATGTGGAGCAGGGGTGGCCCACCCCACGAAGTCGTGATGACGATGACGAGAGCGGCGCGGCCAACCCTATGGCACTACACGACGACGACGACGACGGTGTCGGGGTACCCCGCCCTCACATGTCCGACTCCCTTGACCACCTCGGCCATGTTTGCCTTTGCACGCGAACACTACTCTGATTCCCGACACCCACAGGTCCACTTCCCAGACCCATGGGTATTACCCGCGACGGGTGCGGGCGTGGGTGTCCCCTTCAGGTGCCCGCATCGTTGCCTGCACCTGTACTGACGGGTATGGACCCGCCGCGGGTGCGGGTGTGGGTGAGCATGTGGATACCCGGGGGTAGACCCGTGCTATTCCCTACCCCCAGGGAATGACGATGATGATGCACTGATGGCCAATGCCACGGCACTATGACAACAACGTCAGGCGCGGTGTGGGGGTGGCCACCCTCATGGAACGACGAGGACGACCGATGACACAGGGGTGGTTGATTTCATTGTACCACCACCCCAACAATGATGACGACAACATTGGGCGCAGTGTAGGGATGGCCACCCCCAGGGAATGACGACGATAATGGAATCCCATTTCAATGAACCGGCGCTGGGTGTCCTGATGTATACTGACGTAGCAGTGAACGTCCTCGGCATCCTTGAGTTTTTCAGAGCTGACATGACGAAGTAATTCATATTGGGACAGGGAGAACACAGAAGCCAGGGGAGGAGGCTTCCTTGGCAGCTGCTCCCAGTGCTCCTTCCCTCCACAGATACCCCCCGAAGTCGGGAAGCCAACTCAGCTGATCACCGTCGTTAGGAGCTCTCTTGCACTACCCTCACGGAAATTGACAATAGTCCCGATGGGCTATCCAATTTCGTATTCCATGCCTTTGCCACCATACTGGACTCAGGGGCGGCCTCCCACCTGGTGAAAGACCAGACCAGTCCCCTTTGTCTCGAACATCACCCCTGAGGACCACTTGCCGGTTTCCATGGCCAACCACGGTCAGCTCATGCATCGCTGAGCTAGTCATCACAGGGGATACTCACCACCTCCAGCTGAAAAACTGCTTACATGCTCCTGAGGCACCGGTCATCTTATTTTCCTTGTCAAGCATGGCCCAATTTTGACTATTCTTGATGTTCTTGATAGGCTCTGTCACCCGTACCGGTAGTTCCAGTTGTCTGCTCTGCTCGTACACTTTATCATCTTTCCAGCTCATCTCGCACCATCTTCAAAACATAGATAAATGCCTGGCAGCCTGGGACACATCTCAGTGTCTCTCACCCATTGTGACGACCACTGACGTATGTCTGGCATCCCAGTGGCAGTAACTGTTTGTAGCCAACTTGTAGTCTACTTCTTCTGTAAATCAGTCGGCAGTCAGGACTGGTTCAGACTGTCGGCTACCAGCAGGACTAAAAATTGGTCCTGGGACTCGCTGGACCATGACACATTGCCCGTATTTGGAGGAATGAGTATCGGCTGTGATAACTTATATTGTTCAGCATATTTTCAAGGGTTTATTCCTTTTTCTTGGGTAACTTTTCCGGTAGTGTCACAGGAGCGTGATATGTTATTCTTGTAGAGCACTATCGGTCAATATACGTGACATTTTTTTTTCGGTCAGTTCGTGTCACGGCTATATTGACTCAAAATATATAACTTTTTGAAAAATAATATAGGGTGTCCACACAAGTTTGGGTATCTCAGCACCATTGGTACCCGAGGTTGCCGACAGTCCTGGCGGTCTCGTCGGCTAGCTGTTTCACTGAAGTTAGTGATTGCTGTCTATGTAATATATAGTGTCTCTCACCCATTGCGACGACTGCCGAGTGATTTCCGTCTAGCTCACAGAATCACTGTATATCTTGTGCAACACCATGACCAGTATTCAGCACAAGAAATTGAGTAAACTGTTTATAAGCTTTCTGACTTTGAGTTAAGCACATCTGTCATGCAACAACATATTCCACACTGGTTACGGACACGTTTCCTACCATGCATCGCTTTATGAGGCATCGTTGTATGGGTTAATCAACATGCTCTTAATAACCTATCTTTCGACTCACCAGTCTTTCCTTGTCGAGTCACAGCCACATCTTCGTGATGTGCATGGCACACTTCACAGACAAGGGTCTCCTGACTCTTATGGCCAAGAAGTTGGATCCTCTGCCAACAAAGAACTTATTCTGGACTTCATTGTTCGTACTGGGGGTTCTGACCTACAGTCTGACATACCATTTTTGCTTGTTAAATTAAAGCGTAATGAAAAAAAAAAAAACAAAGGATGGTGAACCACAGCTGGAACTTTACATTGAGTGGGTTCGAAAATATCAGGGTAACCAGTCCGAGTTGCCTCGCACAGGGGTTGTTGATATATTTTTTGTGGTGTTTATTGGAGAGTAGAGTGTGCAGTTCGACATGATGGTCAATATACATCTGCAAGCTATAGTCACACTACCATCACAAGTACAACTATGCATGAACATCTTATTTCACTCCGAGATACCCTTCTTACATATGATGCATAGTAACCAGTGACTCCTTAGTCAATAACTTTGTAGCACCTGGCCAGGAATTGTTATTTGCTAAAAAAAATTGCTACATAGTACCTCTATGCAACCCCCGATTTGACCCTCTTGGCAGACATCTCGAGGATGGTGCTGTTCCCTTCGTATTCCTCCTCCCTGATCTTGCCGAGTAAAGACACTTCCATCGTGTCTTCATGCCCGCACTCAGTCACGTCACCGTCACCCTCGCCCTCGTCCATCGAAACTTGACCCATCGAGCATTGCCCCGTAAAGCCCAACGACGATAGTCCCTCGTGGACTCGATTGAGATTGATCGTCGCAACCTTGCGTTTCTTGCCTCTCGGTTTCCGTGGCTTCTTTGGCGAAGGCACGAATTCTCTGCCGTTCTTGACCGCCCATTCAATCTCAAGGACTCTATTTGAGACCGGGACAAGAGTTGCCATCAGAACGTCAGGGACAGGAAGTAGGGGCCAGAAGGAAGCGGCGGGGTCGATGTAACCGGTAGGGCCATGAAAAAAAAAGAAGGAAAAGACAACGTCAGAATTTTGGGTGCCATGCATAGACAATTGACATAAGAAAACATGGATGACGAAAAGTATCCACCTCTCTCGAAGCTTGATATTATCGGGGACATACGTCTCCGCTTTGCGGTAGAGTTCGAGAGCTACCTGGAGATCGCCCCTGTAAATTTTTCTTTCATTAGTTGTTAGTTGTGGCACAAGACTAGTCGAGGGATGCACTTTTCGGAGTGGGCACGCGCAAGGGCCACATAAGCCCGTCCAGTCTTCTTTCTAGATGTGGGAGACAACACGTCTGCAAGTTGTAGTTCCTTGTTCCCGCGTTCGCTGAGTGGAGAGATAGAGAATAAGCCCTTAAACACCTGTCGCGTCATGGTCGCCACGCACTATTTCTCCTCCAGTTCCGCCAGTCTTGCGCGGAGCTGGTCGTCCAGGTCGCGATGTCGCGTGAGCAGCGGCGTCAGCACGCCGGCAGGTAATCTGGGCTCCGCCTGCGCTTGACGCCGTTCATCGTCTTGTTTCTCTCCAAGGGCGAGGTTCTCCTTTTCTTCCCGAAGGCGCGCTTGCTCTTCGCGTTCATGCTCCTCGCGCTCTTTCAGACGACGTGCCACTTCAGCTTCCACAGCTCTCGCGATCTGTAGGATTCGAGGTCATTTAAGCACCGGACAATACGCAAGAGAAACAGACCCTCTCATCGATGTCCTTGGCCGTTAATTGCATCGAGCATTCCGGTTTCTCCGAAATTCCAGCTGAAGAGGGCGGACGCGAACTCATTTTAGCCAGCGGCGGCAATAATCCGACACCGATGCCACTGGCACGCGGCACACGAGATTGACGAGGTTTTCGAGAAGGTCCAGGTGCAGCATTGATGGTGACAACAGCCTGGGGAGCGAGGACAGGGTCAGCTTGAAGAATAGCTGGAGCGAGCTTCGGCGGGGGTGGCTGAATGGCTGCAAAATGGAGTTTCGCTTGGGGGCGATTGTCTGCATACGTGGATGAGTGGTATTGGTATGCTAATAAATCCTCCATGACCACATACCACGTTCGTTTATTACCGGCCGGTTCTCTACGTTCTTGGTACGAACAGCAAAACTATGCAAGGGGATAGAATTAACAGCCGTAAGAAGTGAACATTGAGGGTACATACTTCAGGGTATTTAGGGTATCTTGACGAAATTTGTTACCAGGCGCGAGATTGCATATGAGCAACCCCACAGACGAACCACCGAGAGCGTCTTGAAGAATTCGTGTAAGCTTCGAATTGCGGTAGGGAATGCGAGACTATAAATCAATATTAACATACAAACAAAGACAAGAGCAATGCAGCCTCACGGCTCCTTGATTCAATGCATGTACCACTTGACCGAGAACACTCAAGCTCTTGTTAATTGCGGCCGACTCCGCCATGCGTGTTGGGTCGTTCCCAGTAAGTTTGTTATTCTCTGAACCAGCAAGATCGACGAGATTGATTTTCCCAGTCAATGCTAAGGAAGTCCGTTAAATGTGAAGCGATAGTTCCATAACACACACACATCTTTGAGTAGTCGAATCTGTCATTGTTACCTCAATGGTAAGCACTGCGTGCGAGCGAGAAGACGCTCGATTGAGATTCGTGGCACCAACCGAGCGATGGCGAGAAGCACGTCTAAGTCCGAGATGTTAACACCAGTTGGGGAGACAGTGGAACAACACACGAATAGATAGCGTCAAATTCCTCTGCTGATGCTATCGGAAGAGTGGTCAAGTTGGCAACGAATACTTGCCCAGCATCGTTTTCACGAACAGGAAGCTTGGGTGCCTGTAACAAGTATTAAGTAAGGACATGCTAGAGGCGAATCAAGCATCGGCGTTGCGCGGTCAAGTGTGACGCTGAAGAAACAATGAAGGTTATAGATGAAAGGTCACGTACAGAGTCACGGTTTACAAAGAGATCATAAACTTCGTCCTTATATATTTCCATATACGAGACAACCAGTTCCACACTGCTGCATTGCAAAGCAGCTTTCTGAAGGAACATCGCCTGCAGTGCGGATTGTAAGGCTAAAGTGTACAGATGGAATACAGTAACCCACCTCGACTACGCGAGGGATGACACCTGGTTGAGCTGATGTTCCTTGCATAGTATGGGTCTTGCCAGAGGAAGTAACGCCATATGCAAAGATCGTGACCGTCTGAGGGGCCGGGTGGTGATGATGATGGCAAGCTGAGGGATGAGAGAGTAAACTTACGACACCACTGTATACAACGTCGATGAGAGGACGGACGTCCTGCTCAAATATTTGTTCTTGAGTAGAAGACTGGTCATAACAAGAAGTAAACCTGTGGTTGAATTATAGTCAGCTCGAAGGTGCTTTGAATACTTGTTAGATAGCAACAGCCTGGTTACAGAAAAGTTGTGCAACGGATGACTCACGGGAAACTAAAGACCTGGGTAAGGTCACGAGGATTAGGAACGCTGATACATGATATGCTGCCTGGTTGATGCGTGATTTGTATACCCTCGTCATCAAGCTCGTTGTGCAGTCGAGGGCGAACACGAGCAGCGATCTTGATCTTGTATGAAGTCATGGAGAACCGCCAGTATAAATAAGAGTTCAAGACAGGTCCAACACACAAGGTCCAGTCGAGGGTTCAAGGGTGAGTTCGTAGAGGTCGATTTGAGTTTTGTTGGTGAGGGTTTGCCGGGAAGAAGACGCTGGCCTGGCTAACGAGGACTGGTTGAGTTTGCCACCCGACGCGACTGGTCACGTGCTCGTGTCACAGCCCCATTCAGCGACGAGCGCTGATAATGAATCGCAGCGAGGACTTTCCAGTAGCCAAGTCTGTAAAAAGTATGAGCAGACGTGGTCGTAGATACACATTCAATGTTGTCGTACAGTGCCAATCATTCCAAGCGGAAAATGCAACATATCCGCATATAGAAGAATCGGTGAGAACATGCCAGAACACTCGCGCGCGGTTAAATACCAGTTCCCTCCTGACTACATCCTACCCCGATGTCGAGACCTGTTGGGATTCCTTTACTCAGTGGGCCTCCCCCGCCACACTCGGGTTCATCCCAGACCGCTTGCACAAAGTGTGGCAGAGAGTTCCATCTATTCAGTCGACAGCGCAAGTGCATGCACTGTGGTGAGCCGAGCACTTTAGACACTACTCGATACATCCTATTCATTACATCCGATGCTCTTAAAGGTTATGGCTATTGCTCTTCTTGTACGGACTACCAAGCCCTTATACCTCGTCCCGGTCCTGCACATGGCTACGATCTTGCACCTGTCTGTGCCTTTTGTATCGAAATGCTCAACGGTGCGAGTCTGCTTGTCTCTTGCATGTCTATATGGCGTTCAACTAAACTCTGCGTTTCACTGGCTTTCTCCTTGCATGATGCTATGGCAACACCTAGTCACGGCCCTTGGACGAGCTCAGTTGCGATTGCTTCCGCTCGCAAAGCTTAGGCGCTACATCAATGCTTATAACATCCCGATCAAGAATCCAATAGATAAGAACGACCTCGTGGATGCTGCCATTGCTGCTCGCGTATGTCATTGGATGTCTTGTCCAAATCTCATTCACCGTTTCTTTCCCCCATGCCTCAGACCT
>JBBPJS010001429.1:0-10877 GCA_038088835.1 Singerocomus rubriflavus
TTCTTTTTTAGATATAGTACAGATAGAGGTAGAGAGGAGTGCATATTGTTGACAATGAGGGGTATAACAGGGAAACTCAATGGTTTTGTTAACCCAATTGATATTAGGATTATGGTGTGATATCCAATCATAGTCCACTATAATCTGATATGTTCCTAAAGTGGATACTAATGCATCCAGCATTTCCATGTGACCTTGCAAGATTATGGCAATGGTGGTATAGTACTGTAGTATTCCTTGTGTGTTAACTGACTCATTTGCATTGATTGCTTCGAGAGGGCATGCTAGTGGTTTCTTTTCCAGTTGATATTTTTCTACTACTTGGAAGTCTATGAAAGTATTGCATGCTCCTGAATCTAGAAGGGCTTTTAAGGATACTAATCAATCTTGTCCTTGATAGACAAAATTGATATTGCATGGAATATTAAATTTTCCATAATATGTCAGGGTTTTACTGTTTTCTGTAGGTGATTTATAATTTAACAAAGCAATATGGACTGACCTTATGAAGGAATTAAGCACACTATATTTCTTTTCCAGTGCCATGCTCATTTGAGATGCCTTCACAGAAATTCCAAACACACATTTGATTGCAAAATCTAGTTCCGAACTATCAAAGTAAGTACTAGATTCTTTAAAGTCCAATACAGATACTGGTAGAGAAATAGTCTTTCAACCAAAGTTACCCCTTTCAACCTTGGTTGTATTTAATTTAAAGATACATTGTTCACTGCCTTCACTTTCATTTCGCATTCAATGTGATCTTGCCAGTATGCTTTGGCTTCTATGATGATATATTGCAACTTGTAGACTAGTGCTTGGAGGTGTAATGACTGTTTAAGCTGCTACTGCAGCAGAATCACACATATCATACAATTGTGCAGAATGCCATTCTTCAGCGTTAGGTTGTTTAGAGAATTCAGTGCCCACCATATAGCTTTGTATATAATCTTAAGAAGGGATGTATTCTTCCCATTGATTATACATTTCCTGTTGTTACATAGAAAACCTTTTAGGGAGTTTACAGTCCCTTGCTATGTGTCCTAGTTCATTGCAGTTATAACACTGCACATTTAGATTGGTGGGATTTTTTGAGGGGAACTTCTGGGAGTCCTGGGTCATTGGTCTTGTTTGTTGAACTCCAATATCTATAGAAGCCCCTCTTCTGGGCTGAGTTCCTACAGCAGTGAATTTTAGGTTCACAGCAGAGGGTCAGTTTTCAGGATTGAAAAGACAAGGTATAAAATTAGAGCATGGAGGGAAATTTGTTCATGGGGGATTGTTAGGTTGGAACGAGTTGAAGCTTCCTCTTTCCTCCTTTTCCTTCTCAAAAGCCAAACCTATTTCTTTTACTAATTCTATAAATTCTTAATACATTGCATTGGAATTTCTTAGATTGGCTTGATAGTAAATGGGTCTGTCTATCAATCGCTTTAGAAAAGTTAAGGAGAGATCATTGGAGATCTCTGCTTCCTTGGCTAACAACTTGAACTGACTGAGCCATTCAAAAGTGTTGCATCCTTCTTGTGTCAAACGTTCTAGTTTTGACAATTGCTCATGTGCTAGTGCATTGATTTGAAAATATTTGGCAAATTCTTTCTTCAACTTTTTCATGGATGGCCAAGCTAAATCACCTTGCACTGTTCCAGGAATATCATCCTCATCCTTGTCTTGTTGGGGTTCTTTTTCGTCTTCTTCATACATTTCTAGTTGTAGCCTTGCAAAGAGTTGCACCTTAATGCCTTTCAATCTTGATAGGATGGCAATGGTTCTGAGCTTGTTGAAATCCCACTGCTGCATACTTTGCCAAAGGTCGATCTTGGTCATCCAAAGATGATATGTTTCTCTTTTCCCATCACAATTATCAGGATCTGTGATTTTCTTGGTAATGTCCTTTTAAGTATTGAAGGTGTTCATATTGGCTGTAATGGCCATCAATTGCATGAGGATATCAACAAGCTGTTGTTCATTTGATATTGTGCTTTGAGGTTCTTGGTAAATGGATTGTTCAAGATTTTCTTGAGTTGGCATTGAATCAGAATCTTTCTGATTATAATCTTCAAAATCTCGAAACTGAGAGAAAAATGTGATTGATTGCTACTTTACGATCTCCTAAATCTATCTTTCAAGGTTTACTTGATCTTTGGTATATTACATAAGTGGAGTTGGTACAATTTATGTGAAGGATACTTCTTCTTGGCTTTCAATGTCTCGATCTTGTTGGTGGTGCTTGTTCTTCTTTTTTTGTAAGGCCTTGCATACTGATAGCTATATCTTAAGATCTACAATAGTATCTCTGAGTCTAGCTTCTTCTCTTTTCATGAAGAATGTGAATGCTGCTTGTCTAAAATGTGTCCCTTATGCCCATTTTATTCACATATTGTGGTCAATAGGCTCTTTCAGATGTAATTGTTTAATCTGCTGCTTATCTGCCTCATGCAGATGTTTTTCATATCCTAAATAATCTTTGATTTATGAAGTGGCATGTCTTGTGGATGGGTACTGAAGAAAAAAAGATGGTAGTCATTGGTCGAGGAGGTCTAAATATCTATTGAGGAGATCCCAGCCTGTTTGCTATGCTGGATGATTGTTTGGATCGTTGGAAAAAGAAGAAGGGTCTTGGTAGAAGAGTGCTGGTACATGAGAAAAGGACACTAGATCAATAGAAGACCAGGCAAGGTAAACAAGCCTAATTCAAGTGATATAAATGGTGAACGGTTTACTAATATATGATTCCTTGAGTGGTTTTGGATTTTCTAAGTACAATGGTTCGAAAGAAAGAGTAGGTAGAGAGGGTAATCCTTAGGTCTCACTTCCTATGAGAGAACAAGTAACCAAATGGATTAGGCTGAGGGACAACAGCCAAAGACAGTCTTTTTATATACTATAGAGAAATGTGCATGGATCAAGTGATGTCATAAATAAGGTGTAAAAAGGAAGCACATCATGAGGACATCAAATGGAAATGAAGCATACAGAGATTAAAAGAAGACGACAGAAACTAAGAGAAGCTTCCAGAAGAAGTGGAAATAAAAGATAAGAAACTTCTAAAACAACCTAGGCCTCAATATGAGGTTTCCTGCAGGTATAACATCATATATGACATCATTGGTCTAGACTGATCATGTGATCAATCAGGTGACAAGTCACGTGACCTAGTCATGTGATGATGTAGATAAGATAAGATAAAGAAAGATTAGATAAGATAAAGGAAAAGAAGAAAAAGTGACAAGTCTAGCATATGATTCGTAACAAATGGAATGAGAAGAGGACTAAGGTGAACTATCTTCCTAAGGATCTCCAGGACTACTCTTGCAAGTTCTTAATAACAATGGCACTATTGCAGCCATGTTCTGTCTTCCTTCTAATACCTAGACCTAATGTACTAGGTATAATTATTGTCAGCTCTTGGGGTGAGGGTTCCAAGCCTTGGGTAATCACATAGCTATTACCAGGTTGCTATCCTTAAGAATGAGGGCAGTGTTACCATAGATTCATGGTATGTTTGATAACCCAACAGATGTCCCAATGAGAGATGCTTTGCTACTTATAGTTTAACTTATCTAAGATCATGGTTCATTAATATGATAAGAGTCAATGGCAATATAGCCTCTATGACCCACAGGTATAACATCATCTTGAGCTGGATGGTTAGAGCTCTTGAGTCATGTGGGTTTCATATTTTCTGATTCAGAGGTTCTTGATACAATGAATGTCTTCTGTACTTCAAGTTACTGGGGTTTGATACTTGATGAGGTATGAGTTGGCTCATGTACTGTGGTGCAGTTCAGTAATGGCACAATACAAGGAATGATATAATGGGAAAGGAGTAAAAGATGGCTTCATCCAGACTATTTCACTCTTAGGAATCCAATGAAGAATCAGTAGGCAAATAATGTTGAACCACCTAGTGAAACACTATACTTCTAAGGGGACAGTCACAGAGACTTGCTGTTTTGCAGACACCATGCAGGGTCTTGCCACAAAAGCCACACAGGCACACACACAAAGGAGTAATGGTAGAGGAGTAGTGGAGTAGTATCCTTAGGTCTTAACCTACTAGAAGACAAGTAACCAAATGGATTAGACTGAGGGGCATTAGTTGAAAGTAGACCCCATATATATACTACAGAATGGTGTGCACGGACCAGGTGACATCATAGATAAGAAGATAGCAAAAATAGAAAGAAGCAACAGAGATGAATACCTCAAGGTCAACATGAGGCATCAGAATGGAAGAGAAGAAAAGAAGAGGTGGAAATGAAGAAGGCTATGCTCATGAGGTAGCCTGCATGCATGACATCATTGGTCTAGGCCTGATCATGTGATCAGTCATGTGACATGAAGATAAGATAAAAGAAGATAAGATAAGATCAAGAGATAAGGAAAAAGAGTGAAAAATGTCAAGTGAAGCGTATGATGTATAACAAATAACATCTGTTACTTGTGACAGTGGGACTCATCACTAGGCCACCTTGAAGACAGGGTAGGAAGAGGAGGTCTAACAAGTGGATTAGGCTGGGAGATTCAGCCCTTGCACAACCCCTCTATATATGTTACAGGAATGAGCACAGATCAAGCTGTGACTCTGGATTTAGAGTATATAAGATTATTGCTATAGGCTATACTATATGAAAGGGTAAGGTCCATGAGGCAAAGGTTAGGCATTTATATAGTGGAGAAATGGAAGAGCAGATATAAATGCAAGGTGTAAGGTAGAATGGAAAATCAATCACAAAGTGTAACTGATCAAAAAGGGGGATTATGGCAGAGATCCATCTAGGATCTTGCAGGGTTCATGATTGAAATGCTATCTCGATAGAAGATTGTACCAATCAGAAGATAAAGGCAGAGATGAGGAAGGGGAGGACACCATGAGGTGTGGTAAGAATCTAGATGATCAGTGTGAGTTTGTGAAGAGTGTAAAGAGGTGAAACCATGATTGTGATACATATGAAGGGATGAAGGCATGATTGATGTGAAGGGACAGAGTGGTCATGTGATTAGGGAAAGTAGGTCATGAGATGTCATGTGCACTCATGCACATGTTAAGTGCAGTCATAGTGCAGAGTATCATATAACATTCATAACACATCTATGATTATGCTAGTCTTATAGAAGCTAGTATTAGAAGAATGCAGATAGTGCTACAATAGTGCCTATCATACTGACAATGCAATAGTTCATCAAGGTGTAGAAGAACATCCTTTCCTCTCTTTTGATTCCACTCTTAAGCTGTTTAGCCATTCTTCCATCTGTTCAAGGTTCTGCCCTGTAAAAGATGATGCCAGATCGCCTGACAGGTTGGTGATATAGATTTAGGCAGTATAGTGTTTCTCTGGTCACTCAACATTCAGCCTGCTCCTTTTTAATCTGATGAAAGGAATACAACCCTGAGGATGACTCCTGGGTTCCAGAAAAGAAACTTACATATGCCTAAGATTTTCTAAAAGACTATAAAAAATGATACCATCTTTGATTCCCCCTCTTTCAGTTACCACTATATTCTATTCCCTGGCCATTAAACATGCCTACATGTCCCTCAACCACTCATTCAAAACCACCTTCCCCTCCATTTCCAGCAAGTTCTCTATCAGCCTTTCCAATGTCACAACCTCAGTCATTAATGCACATCAGAAACTACCCCAATCTGTAATGCCTATTGATATGTCACTATTACTTTCTTCTAATCCAACATACCCTTCATTTTTGTTCTACATTTCCTCTCCAATGAAGAAGACAAACTCTTCTTTTAATTCAACTTCTAACTTTACTTTACAACATGGAATACCCTCTGTAGATTTACCCCTTTATGCCCACAGAATGCAAGATGGACATCATGATGTCAACTATGCCCTTCAAATCTGAGCCTTCACCCAAGATGCACAACTCTCAATACCTATCGAGGCTCATCTTGATATGGGCTCACTCCTCTAGGCCCTTTACATTGCATTCCTATCCCTTCAACAACTTCATGTGGGAACCAACTGCATGCACAATAACTTGAATGCTATGTGTGCATTCTTGATCTCTGTCATAACATTCATCACCACTTTCCTAGAAACACTCTCCTCAAGATGGTGTACCAAATGGAGTTTGAAGAATTCCTTGACAAACTAGATGAATACCTATGTAATCTGACAACTATAAGGAACAAGACCTTTATTATGACAGCATCCCCTTCTGCATCCTCTGCCCCCCTTACACTTGATGAATTACTAATCATCAAGCATCTAGAAACCTACTGAACAGATGTCCAAGAACAAGTAGTTCTACTATCCTTTTATCCCAGATTTAGCAAGGCCTGCTTCCAGTGTCATCACCTTGAGCATGTCCAGGTAAACTATTTTGTTTACCAATGCCCCTTCTGTATGCTTTGGCATCCTAGCCATATGCAGGAACAATGTACACTCTACCATGTCAACACTTTCCCCATTGACCATATCACTACTTGATCACCACCTCTATCCCCATCCACATCCTCTCATGACTCATCAAACCCATTCTTCCTCTGGCACTCCCCCATTTGTTGCACCACAGGCAGGTGAGAGAGACCACACCCTTCTCTTCAGGTATCTCCCTCAGTATCTCATTCTAAGCAATGGGCAAGTCCCAACAGAGTATGCACCCCACCAAGGGATGACATTATAGACTATGGTGACAACATCTACAATGATGTTGCATATGGCAACATGACTGGCTCCCCCATCAACAAATCTCTCTTCTACAGCTGGGCATAGAAGACTTATAAGGTCACTTGCAGCCTACTAAGAGGGTAATGTTATATTTTCTCCTTATATTGTTACAACATTGCATACATACTTGCTCTTGTGCATGCACTTGTGCTTGTCACTGTACATCATGACTACAGTGTCATGTGACATCCTTGTCATGTGATGCTATGACATCATCATTCCCTGATCATGTGACCACACCATCCCTTCACATCATCATGCCTTTCCCATCACATGATCACATCTTAACCCCTCTTCCTTCTTTCATCATGACCACCTAACTGATCATCTAGATCCTCACCACACCTTATGGTGTCCTCCCCTTTCTTCATATCTGCTTACCCTTCAATCAGTACAATCACTCATCAGAATCTCACATCTTGATCACGAACCCTGCAAGATCCTAGATGAATCTCTGCCACAATCACTCCTTCCAATCAGTCACATCTTGTGATTCAATCATTCCACATTACTTTACACCTTGCATTCATATCTGCTCTTCCATTTCTCCACCATATGAATGCCTAATCTTTTACTTATGGACTATACCCTTTACCCTAGTAGTCAATAGCACTAATAGTGTATACTCTAGACCCAGAGTCACAGCTTGGTCTGTGCTCTCTCCTGTATCATATATAAAGGGGTTGTGCAAGAGGCTGAATCCCCCAGCCTAATCCACTTGTTACTCTTCTCTTCTACTCTGCCCTTATAAGGTGGCCTAGTGATGAGTCCCACCAGTACAAGTAGTACAGCTATTTGCCTACCAGTCTTTCACTAGACTCCTAGAAGTGAGGCTTAGGATGAAGCTATCTCTTTTACCCTACCCCCATTGTATTGTTCCTTACATCGTATCATCTACCAAACCGTACCAGATCTAGTAAGCAAGCTCATGCACTGTCAAATATCAAACCCAGTACCTTGAAGCATAGAAGACATTCATTGAAAGTAATAGAACCTTTAATGATCTAACCCACATGACACAAGAGTCCCTATTGTCCAACTCTTGAAGATGTTATACCAGCAATCTATATAGGCATATGCTGCTGTTGGATCTTATCATATTAACATTCCTACCAAAACAGTATCTATACCCTTGAGTAGTATTGCACTCTCATAGGAAGATGGTTAGGGTTATTGAACAGATCCATCATATATGTTGACAATGCCTCATTCTTAAGGATAGCAACCTAATAATAGCTATGCGATTACCCAAGGCTCAGAATCCTTGACCCAAGAGCCAAACACGATTATGCCTAGTATGATAGGTCTAGGTATTAGAAGAAAGACAGAACCTAGTTGCAAGAGTACTACAGTTATTAAGGACTTGCAAGAGTAGTCCTGGAGTTCATATCTGAAGACATCCTATCTCAGTCCTATCATTATATCCAATCCCTCATCCCTGCTGTTCTAGCACTCATCCCTTCCGACATCTATGGTTAAAGCCCCATATCATTTCCTGGTCATCTGCCAGGTTGATTGGTTAGTTGGCAGTGTAGCATAACTCTTCAGTTCCCCAACACATATCCACAATATCTATGCTATCCATTTCCACACTACAGTCAAATGCTTCAATGTGTCAGATGCTGACTCATCCTTTCCATCTTATGTCATCAACTGTGCTTCATTTTCTGCTCTTCTCTTCCACACATAGCTTGACCCATTCTTCATCAGCATCTTTATTTGATTTACTATTTCACATTATGATATTTATGCCATTGGCTACTGAGTCACTGGCACTATCCCATACCTCCCCTAAGGCATGGTCCATGTGCATCTTATCTACTATAAGTACTCAACCATCACATATAGTTACTTTAGCTTTTATCTCCCTTGTACTTGTTACAACATTGCATATATACTTGCACTATTGTGCTTGTCCCTGTACAATGATACAGTGTCATGTGACTTTCTAGTCATGTGATACTATGACATCACCATCCCTGATCATGTGACCAATCTGTTCCTTTACATTATCATATCTTTCCCATCACATGATCACATCTTAACCCCTCTCCCTTCCTTCATCATGACCACCACTGATCATCTTAGATCTTGCCACACCTCATGGTGTCCTCCCCATTCTCATTTCTGCCCTTACCCTCTGATCGGTATGATTATTCATCAAGATCACATCTCGATCATGAACTCTGCAAGATCCTAGATGGATCTCTGTCATGATCACCCTTCTAGATCTTTCATATCTTGTGATCGATCATCCCCTGTACCCTACTCCCTGCATTCTCATATCTGCTTCTTCCATTCTGATATATGAGATGCCTAACCTTTTACTCATGGACTATACTCCTTATCTTACTAGTCTATAGCATTAATAGCATATACCCTAGACCTTAGACACAGCTTGGTCTGTGCACTTCCTGTAATGTATATAAAGGGGTTGTGCAAGAGGTTGAATCTCCCAGCCTAATCCACTTGTTCATCTCCTCTCCTACTCTGCCTAGTAAGGTGGCCTAGTGATAAGTCCCACTATGACAAGTAGTATCAGCTATTTGCCTACCAGTTCTTTATTGAACTCCTAGGAGTGAGGCTTAGGATGAAGCTAACCCTTTCACCCTCATCCCATTGTATCATTCCTTGCATCATACCATTACCAAACCATACAAGAACTAGCAAGCAAGCTCATGCCACATCAAGTATCGATCCCAGTAACTTGAAGCACAAAAGACATTCATTGGAAGATATCAGTATCACTAACGATCAAACCCATGTGACAGTACAGGCTTTTACCATTCAGCCTTACAAGATGTTATACCAGCAATCCATATAAGTGTACACTGCTGTTGGATCTTATCATATTAACATTCTATTGATATGTTGGAGTAACAAAGTGTGCACACAGCCCAGACTGTGACCAGCACAACTGATCACCGGTGCACATATGGCTCATTATGCCACCATTCCTTGTACACATAGACCGTATGGATTCTTTCATAGCCTCCATCACATAGTAAATCTTTTCCTTATTTCTGTGTCTAGAGCTCTGTCAGCTTCTTATATTTCCTTTGGATTAGTATTCTTTCTACTTTGTATATAAGACATACTTTTTGCATACAAATATCTCAGTCTATTACATCATGCAACGACTGAGGTGAGTTAGCTACTTTTCATTCCATTAGTTATATCAGAACTAACTGGTACATAGTGTATTGTTACCAGGTGAATATATAGTCCATTACATCATGCAATGACTGAGTGTATTGTTACCAGTTGCACACTAGCATCACAGATCAAGTCCTATTCTCTATAGGTTATGAGCCCTGCTCCCTTGTGCTAATTGATCAATGTCACACCTCGTTATACTGCCACCATGTCCTCCAACTCTACCACCAATGAAACCCTCTCAAGCATTGTCCCAAAGCTTAAAGTGAAAGGGACCAACTGGGTGATCTTTCTTTTCCATTTCAAGATCATGTGGGCCAAGGGATTCTGAGGCCATTTTAATGGCACAGCTGTGTGTCCCACATACCCTACCACTATTATGACAACACAGCAAGCTGAAATTGATAAGTGGCAAAGAAACAAGGAAATGGCTCTGTATCTACTTTCCCAGCAAATACCTGATTCAACTGCTCTGCACATCCAGAAGCATTCAAGCATTGTTGATATGTGGAAAGAGATAGTGAAAGAGTACACAGAAAAAGGCACATATGCACAGACGGACCTGTGTACACAATTCCTGAAGTTCAAGTTCCAGAGGGGCAGTGAAATCTGTCAGTTCTTGGACAGTCTTAGGACCAAATGCAAGGAACTGGCATCTGTTGGAGTGGACATCAATGAGAAGGACTACCGGTCAACCATAATCAAGTCCCTCCCCAACTCACTTGCTAACTTCGCATCAAGTCAGCTCATCACTGCTTAATTATTCTCTTTATCCAAGACATTGGACCCTGATACACTCATATCAGTGATCATCGAGGAGACAGAATGCCAAAAGGTAAAGCATCCATCATGCACTGATAAGGACAAAGATCGTGACAAGGCTATGGCTGTCAGATCATTATCAGCTTCAAAAGGGCGAGGCAAAGGAAAGTGTGAACATGAAGCTTGCAAAGGCAAGAAGGAGCCACCCAAGTGTTGGGTATGTGACTTGACAGAGCATCTTGCCATTTTCCACCAAAAAGAAAA
>JBBPJS010001430.1:0-10870 GCA_038088835.1 Singerocomus rubriflavus
TGTGAAAGATCAAAGAAAGGATTGTGGCAGAGATCCCATCAAGAGTTCTGCAGGGTCATAATCTAGATCAATAATCTAGATGAGATTTTGTACTGATTGGGAAAGGCAGAGATGAAAGGAATGAAAGATGCATCACAGGCATGCACCAACCATGAGGGTGTGGAGAAATTTAAGATAATTAGTGTGAAGTTGTGAATGTCATGAAGGAGTAAAAAGATTGAAGATGTGATACACGTGATGGGTGAAGGCATGAAAGTGTGAAGGGATGGAATAGTTACATGATCAGGGATGAGGGAAGTCATGTGATCTGGAGGTCATGTGATCATGAAAGGTCATGCTCAATGCTAACACAGAGTATGCTGGAAGAGTTATGCACACACTTGCTAACACAAAGTACAAGGTGTGATGTTGATGTCATAACACCAACCAACCTGGCAGATGACCAGGAATGATACAATGAATCCTTGAGATATAATATCTGGATAGAGAGAGTGCTAGAACAGTAGGAAAGGGGAATGGGATAAGGAGAGGACTGATTTGGGACATCTTCAGATATGATCTCCAGGACTACTCTTGCAAGTCCTTGCTAACCAATAAACTATTGCATCATGGTTCTGTCTTCCTCCTAATACTAATATCCTATGGTACTAGCATAATTGTGTATGAGCCTTGGGGCAAGGGTTCTGGCTTTTGGGTAATTGCATAGCTGTTGACCAGGTTGCTATCCTTGAGAACAAGGGCAGTGTCACTGTAGATACATGGGTCTGTTCTATAACCCCAACATATGTTCCAACAGAGATGCAGTATCATTCATGGCTTAAGTTATCATTACTAGTTCCTATAGGATAAGACCTGCACAGCAATGATAGCCTCTTGAGGTCACAGGTATAACATCAGTACTCAGTACAATAGAGGAGTACATTATGTGATCTTTAGTAGCTTTATGGTATGAGGTTCTTCCAAGGAATGTCTTCCATTCTTCTAGGTACTGGGTTTTATACTAGCACTTAAATGAGCTTGCTGACAAGCCATAACATTGACAGTTTAGTAGTGTCAGAATCAATGATATGATGGTATAATGAGAGGGAGGAAGTAAGGATTAGCTTTATCTCCAGACAGCCTCACTCCTAGGCACTCAATGAAGAGCAGGTAGGCAAATAGTGTCCTTTACTTAAGACATTACTAGGCCACCTTGGTAGGCAGGGTAGGCAAGGTACTAACAAGTGGATTAGGCTGAAGAAACAGCCCTTGTCATAACCCCTTTATATATGATACAAGAGTGAGCACAGACCAAGCTGTGTCTCAGGTCTAGGATATATAGTATTAATGCTATAGGCTAGTAAGATTAAAGGGTAGAGTCCATGTTGCAAAGGTTAGGATTTCATATGGTGGAGAAATGGAAGAGCAGATATGAAAGCAGGGAATAAAGTAGAATGGAAGATCAATCATCAAGATGTGAATGATCAGGAAGAGGATCATGGCAGAGATCCATCTAGGATTTTGCAGGGTTTGTGATTGAGATGCAATCTTGATGAGTGATCATACTAATCGAAGGGAATGATGGAAATGAGGAAGGGGAGGCAATTGAGATAAGAGATTGATTGGTGAGGCCATAATGATGTGAATGAAGAGGGATGTGAGATGTGAAGACATAACAGGGTGAAAGATGTGAAGGTGTGAAGGAATGGATGAGGTCACATGATCAGGAATTGAGAAGTCATGTGCACTCATGCATGCAAGCAAGCAGTCCTAGTACAGTGTTCATACAAGTTTATACACAAATTCATAACAGATCTAACAACACCTTGATGAACTCTTGCATTGTCAGTATTATTAGGACTATTGCACCTAGTACTCATCCTCCTAATACTAGCTCCTATGAGACTAGCATAATCATGGTCAAGCTATGGGGCAAGGAGTCGGGCTCTTGGGTAATCATGTGGCTATCTCCAGGTTGCCATCCTTGAAAGCTTGATCAGAGGTGCCACCCCATTCTGGGGCTGTACACACAGTAAATCCAACAGGATCTTCTTTAAGGTTGCAACCAAGGAGGGACAACTATAAATAACAACATGTTAATATGATAAGGAGCACTGACAGTGTATGCCTATGTGGTCCACAGGTATAACATCAGCTTGACTAGTGATTTGTCTTGCATCACATAGGTTTTCCACAAAGAATGATATCTTCACAAAGATTGTACTTTAGATTGTCTTAACCATGGCTTTATTTTGACTGAGTTCTGAGCTTGCATGACCACACAGTATAAATAGGGGTAGAGTGGAGAATGAGACTGCATTCAGGCAATGCCTCACTTCCAGGCAGTCCAAAGACTGGGTGGGCAAATAGCTACCTTGTTACTTGCTGTTCCTTAAACATCACCAGGCCACCAGTAAAGGCAGAGTGGGAGAGGTGAACAAGTGGATTTGGCTAGGGGGACACCAGCCCTTGCACAACCCCTTATATATGGTACAAAGATGTGCATAGATCAAGCTGTGACTGAGATCTAGGGTATAAGGTATTAATGCTACTGAATAACTAGATTAAAGGGTCAAATCCATGAGGCAAAGATTAGGCAGGCTTCTGAAAAGATCAGAAAGAAGGAAACCTGCAGGAAGTAATGTAAGGGGAAAATCATCACAAGATGTGAATGATTAGGAATGTAATCATGGCAAAGATCCCATTAAGGATTCTGCAGGGTCATAATCTAGATAAGAATCTAGATGAGATTTCATACTAATCAGAGAAGGTGGAAATGAAGGAATGGGAGATGCATCTCAGGCATGCACCAACCATAAGGTGTGTTACAATTTTCCCCTTGTAACCTTGTTCCATCATACACTTGACTATGCCTCAGACTCATAGTGCACTCATCATGTGCATACCTTGTCCTCCAGCAAACACCCACACCCCTAGACCCCTGTCTAGGCTTGTATTGCACTTTCCATGTGCATATCCTCAACTCACACTACACCCTTCAGTGCATCCCTTGTGACCTCCACTGCACCTGCTAAGTGCACACCTTTAGATTTGTATTACACTCACTTGTGTATACATTGTCTTCACAGCTAATCCAGTGACCCCATGACCATCCAGTCACCTGACCTCCCCACATGATCTACATCATGTGCTCCAGAGACCCATGCCACTTGTCAAGTGCAACTCACATGTCTTGCATCTTGCATCTTATGTCTTGCATCCCCAAATCTTACCCCTAGCTCACCCCCAAGTCACACCGAGTCACCCTCATGGTGTACCCTAGTCATGGCCATCAGGACTTCACCTTTTGTCCTTCTATTTCATATCCTGATAAGCTTCTTCATTGTCCTATGCTTCACCATTGTTAATCATTGGCAATTCCACAGTCAATAGTCTTTCTACTATCTTCTATGCCTTCTCTATTGTTTATGTGATGTCCCACATTTTGATACATATCCCTCTTTAGATATGTCCTATATATTCTTCTTTACCCATAGTTCTCTGGCCTGCCCTATAGCATGCCATCCATCTGTATATATATCTGAGTGCCCACATAGCTAGTTCTCTAGCTGTTATGACATTGCATCTCAACATTGTACTTTGTGTCAGCAAGGTTGCATGACTACTCCCTGCATACTTTGTGTTAGCACATGGGCATGACATTCATGATCACATGACCTTCAGGTCACATGACTTCCTTTTCCCTGATCACATGACTACTCCGTCCCTTCACATCATCATGTCTTCATTCATCATGTGCATCATATCTTCACACTCTTCACTCCTTCATGACATCATGAACCCACACTGATCATTTTAGATCTCTCCACATCCTCAAGGTGTCCTCACCTTTCTCATATCTGCCCTTACCTTCCGATCGGTATGATCTCTTATCGAGATTCCCATCTCGATCATGACCCTGCAGGATCTTGATGATCTCTGCCATGATCACCATTCCAGATCTTTCACATCTTGTGATCAATCTTCCACTTACATTACATCCTGCAACTTCATCTCCACTTCTTCCATTCTGATAGATGAGTTGCCTAACCTTTACCTCATGGACTCTTACCTTTTATTCTATAGCCAATAGCATTAATACCGTATATCCTAGATAGTAAGTCACAGCTTGGTCTGTGCACTCTCCTGTATCGTATATAAGGGGTTGTGCAAGGGCTGTTATCCCCCAGCCAAATCCACTTGTTCACCTCTCCTACTCTGCCTGCAAAGGTGGCCTAGTGATATTTAAGGCATAACAAGTAACAAGGTAGCTATTCGCCCACCCGGTCTTCAGACTGCCTGGGAGTGAGGCATTGCCTGGATGCAGTCTCACTTATCCTCCTCTCCTTTTCTCTTCTTTCTGTGTGGTCATGCAAGCTTGAGCCTTGGTCAAGATGATGTCACGGTCAAGACACCTCATAGCAACGTTCATTGAAGGATCACCCATCTTTGTGAGGGCACTAACCCAATGTAGTAAAACCACGTGATGCAAGGTCTTATCGCAAGAACCTACGGATGTTATACCTGCAGGTTGCATAGGTGTACGCTGCCAGCTTCCCTTATCATATTGAATATTATTTATAGTTGTTCCTCCTTGGCTGCGGCCTTGGAGATGATACCATTGGGTGCTGTGTGGAATGC
Source organism: Singerocomus rubriflavus (assembly GCA_038088835.1). Lineage (NCBI taxonomy): Eukaryota > Fungi > Basidiomycota > Agaricomycetes > Boletales > Boletaceae > Singerocomus > Singerocomus rubriflavus. Next base: position 4,621 of record JBBPJS010001430.1, read on the forward strand.
CCCAGTATGGGGTGGCTCCCCTGACCAGCTTTAAAGGTTGGCAACCTGGAGATAGCCATACAATTACCCAAGATCCGGAATCCTCACCCCAAGGGTCGACCACGATTATGCCAGTCTCTTAGGTGCTGGTATTAGAAGGATGCAAGCATGGTGCAATAGTCCATTGCTATACTGATGATGCAATAGTTTGTCAAGGTGTTGTAGATCACCCTTTCCTCACTTCCGACTTCCCTTCGCTGTTCAAGCATTCTTCTATCCGCGACTGCTCAAGGATTCTTTTGGTGATGCCAGATCGCCCGACGGGTTATGGTAATGGATATAGGCAGGGTTGTTATAGTGTTTCTCTGGTTGCTCAACACTAGCTTTGTTCTACCTTTACTGGTACCTTCTATCCATGGTACTAGTCCTAGCTCCCTTGTGTAATTGTTACACATTGTATCCACTCATTCCAGTAGCTGTTGCTACCTCTCTCCATCATCAGTAGCTGTGCTACTTGTCCCACCTCTTGCCATCCTTCATCTCACAACCATTCTAGTGGTTGCATTACCATTGACCCAAGAGGAAGTTCCTATGGAGTCTAGCTAAGCAGACTTGTCCCTTCATTCCAGGCTAACCCCTCTAGTTAGCCTTCCACCCCTAGATAGGCCTGTTGGCCTCCCATTGTCTCCTGTGTCCCTGTTGTGGAATCAAAGAGTTCTGTCTACCATGCCAACAAACCTAACCAACCTGGCAGACAATCAGGGAATGAATGATGAATCTGTGTGAGATAATATCTGGAAGTATAATGTGCTGGACAGCAGGATGGGGGAATGGATAAAGGAGAGGACTGAGTTGTGACTATCTTCTAGGGTTGAACTCCAGAACTACTCTTGCAAGTCCTTGATAACCATCGTACTATTGCAATGAGGTTCTGTCTTCCTTCTAATACTAATACCCTATGATACTAGCATAATTGTAGTCATACCTTGGGGCAAGGGTTCTGGTGCTTGGGTGATCGCATGGCTATTACCAGGTTGCCATTCATGAGAACAAAGGCATTGTCATCATAAATATGTGGATATGTTCTGTATAACCCCAATATATGTTCCAATGAGAGATGTGATGCTACTTATGGCTTAAATATCTGTAATGTTCTGTTCTAATATGATAAGACCTATCAGCAATGAGAGCTTCTCTAGGTCACAGGTATAACATCAGTAGTCGGTATGATGGAGACTATATCACATGATCTTTGATAGGTTTCTGATATGAGGTTCTTCCAATGAATGTGTTCTGTTCTTCTCTGTTACTGGGTTCTGTATGAGTGCTTGAATGAGTTGGCTTGCTAGCCTGACGTTGGCAGTTCAGTGGGGTGAGGATGATATGATGGTACAATGGAAAAGGGAGGAGAGGTTAGCTTTATCTCCAGATGTCTCACTTCTAGGGATCCAGTGAAGGATGGCTAGGCGAATAACATCCCTTACTTGTACTTAGTCACTAGGCCACCTTGGTAGGCAGGGTAGAACATGAGGTAACAAGTGGATTAGGCTGGGGGAACAGCCCTACTCATAACCCCACTATTTATATGGTACAAGAGTGGCACAGACCAAGCTGTGTCTCAGATCTAGAGTATATGGTATTAGTGCTATTGGCTAGTAAGATTAAAGAAAAGAGTTCATGAGGAAAACATTAGGTAGTTCTTCTGAAGAATGGAATGAAGTGGAGATGAACTGCAGGGATTAGGGTAGAGGGGATGATTGATCACAAAATGTGATGATCAGAAAGGGAGATCGTGGCAGAGATCCATCTAGGATCTTGCAGAGTTCATGATTGAGATGTGATCTTGATATGTAATTGTACTGATCAAGAGGTAAGGGTGGAGATGAGAAAGCTAAGGTGATCGGGAATGGAAGATTGATCAGCAAGGTTGTGATGAGGTGAAGGAAGAGGAATGTGATGATGTGAATGCATGATAGGATGAAAGTGTGAAGATGTGAAGGGAACAAGGGAGGTCACGTGATCAGGGAAATGTCATAAGCAAGTACTCATGCAACACAAGCATGCAGTCATAGTACTAAGTATCATACACAATTCGTAACAGTTCCTTAGTACCTATAGGAGGTACTTAAGGTTCTATATTCGAAGCCCTGCCTGGGCTTGGATGTAACAAAAAAACAAAGCTCTACAATCATGTCTAATCTCAGTTAGTACACTACCCGTCCCCACAATGTTCCCATGACACTGGCAACCCTTGAACAACAGCAACCCCACACCTTTGACAATAGGCTTCTTCTGCAACACTCATTGAACATGTTTCATTGCATCATCTTACTTGTCCTGCACCTTGTCATCACTCAAATCTCATTCAACATGATCTAACATATGTTCTGACACATTCACCATCTCTGTTAACAAAATGATAACTTCACCCCTCATGCATGTATATCACATGACCCTGCCTTCTGCCATTGCACTCTTGTCTACTCATGTACCAGCAGCTCATAGCTGAAACCCCACCATTCCTGAGACTATTGACAATGCCAAGACCTGCTATCACCCTGAGCTCCCTGTTCTGTTACCCATAAATCATGACACCCACCAAAAACCCCATTGTAGTAAGTCACATGATGTGCACACACCCCTGATGAAAAACAGCACATGAATGCACACCCCTTGAACTGCCATGAAAGACTGGCAATACAAGAACCACTGTGTGCTCTAGACAGGCAATTCCTTAACACATCTCTGCCCTCACCATGGACCACAGCTCACACATCTGATGTGAAGACATGCCATATATGGCAAACACATTCAAAACACCTGTGCATTGACAACATTCAACAAACCCTTTGATTTCGACATTGTACCATGCATGACAAGCACACCTGACCTGTGATCATCCAAGGCATTTCAATAATGGCCTTGACCCCTTGACTATGCCCAAGCTTGGACAACTGTTGAGTGACCAGAGAAACACTATAACCCTGCCTATATCCATCATCTATAACCTATCGGGCGATCTGGCATCACCAAGAGAGTTTTTGAGCAGTTGTGGATAGAAAGAGTGCTGAATAGCAGAGAGGGGAATCAGATGTAAGAAGAGAGTGATCTTCAACACCTTGATGAACTATTGCATTGTCAATATGACAGGTACTATTGCAACCATATCTGCATCCTCCTAATACTAGCACCTATGAGACTAGCATAATTGTGGTCGACTCTTGGAGCGAGGAGTCCAGATCTTGGGTGATTGTGTGGCTATCTCTAGGTTGCCAACCTTCAAAGCTGGTCAGGAATGCCACCCCATCCTGGGGTCTCCACACAGTACACCCAATGGAATCATCTCCAAGCCTGCAGGCAAGAAGGAACAACTATAAATACAATTGTCAATATGATAAGGGAAGCTGGCAGCATACACCTATGCAACCCACAGGTATAACATCCATAGAGCCTTATGATAAGGTCTTGCATCATGTGGGTTTTCTACATCGGATTAGTGCCCTCATAAAGATGGGTGATACTTTACAAAGAATGTTGGCTTCAAGTTGTCTTGATCATGACATTGTCTTGACTAGGTCTCAAGCTTGCATGACCACACAGAGATAAATAGAGATGAGGAGGAGGAGTGGACTGCATCTAGGCAATGCCTCACTCCCAGGCAGTCTGAAGACCAGATGGGTGAATAGCTACCTTATTACTTGTTATTCCTTAAACATCACTAGGCCACCAGTTAAGGCAGAGTAGGAGAGGTGAACAAGTGGATTTGGCTGGGGGGACACCAGCCCTTGCACAACCCCTTATATACAGTATATGGGAGTGCACAGATCAAGCTGTGACTTACTATCTAGGGTATAAGCTATTAATGCTATTGGATACTAAGGTAAAGGGTTTAGTCCATGAGTAAAAGATTAGGCAGCCTTATGCATCAGAATGGAAAAAGCAGACATAAGCTACAAGATTTAATATAAAATGAAAGATCGATCACAAGATGTGAAAGATCAGAATAGTGATCATGGCAGAGATCATCAAGATCCTACAAGGTTGTGATCAAGATTGATATCTTAATAAGAGATCATACCGATCGAATGGTAAAGGCAGAGATGAAGAAGGTGAGGACACCTTGAGAATGTGGCAAGAATCTAGATGATCAGTGAGGGGTTATGAAGGTCATGAGAATGAAGAAAGAGGGGTTAAGATGTGGAACACATGATAGGAAAGTGATGAAGTGAAGAGAGAACAAGGTGATCATGTGACCAGGGAAGGTCATAAGAAATAGATAGTCATGCCCATATGCTAACACAAAGTATGCAGGGAGTAGTCATGCACACACTTGCTAACACAGAGTACAAGGTGTGATGTGATGTCATAACAACAACTCGTCACAAGCATCTTCAACCATTCAATCCTTGGCTATACTAAGTAGCAAAACCATTGGCTGCCATTGCAGCAATCCCTCATCCTGCAAATCACTAGCTGCTGTCACAGTAACTCTTTGACTCCCTCAGTGACAATATCAATGCTATGAAATTTTCTTGACTCTTCTGCATGTCCCCTTCTAGATCAGAAGTTCTTACAACTCTAAGGTATGGCACAACAGGCTGATGCCTCATTGCCAAAGGAAAGTACTTGGCAAGAACCATAATGATCCTTTATTATCTGACTGCATGCTCACCATGCATCCTCATAACCACCCTTCAGTGGGAAGTTCCCAGGTGATGAAAGACTCACCCACCTATGACCCATGTTTTTTGAATCACAGAGACTGCCTTTCTGCAAAAGGCAGAGAAACTGTACCCCAGCCAATGCAGCCATTTCTTTAGGGATAAATGCCTAACCTTGCAGACCCTGGTTGATGCCCCTTAAAAGGCAAAGATACCTTGGCTGAAGCCATCAAATGCCTAGGCAACCCCTCAACATCCTGGAGTCACCCTTATGGCTCAGAAAACCTTGTAACAGAGCTGTTAGCTCCAATCTTTGTATTATCACCCCTATACTTATAACAACTTATCCACTCAACTGACAGGAACTTGGTATGAATAGGCTAACAACCCATTCATCTTAGGAAGAGCTTGGCATGGATAAGAAGTACCTCATCATAATGGCCATTCCTGGCTATCATCCCTCAAACCATCAGCTACCTCGGTAGCACCCACTTCACCCTATGATTCAGTTCAATGACCCCACCATTTGGCTGGGGGATAACAGCCCTTGCACAACCCCTTATATACAGTACAAAGGAATACATAGACCAAGCTGTAACTAAGTCTAGGATATAGAGGTACTAATGCTATAGATAGATAGAGTATTAGGGAAATGTTTATGAGGGAAAAGTTAGGCAGGACTCTAAGAAGATTAGAAAGGAGGATACCTGCAGGAAGTAATGTAAAGGGAAGATTATTACAAGATGTGAATGATCAGAAATGTAATTGTGGCAGAGATTGTTGAGCGACCAGAGAAACACTATAACAACCCTGCCTATATCCATCACCATAACCCGTCAGGCGATCTGGCATCACCAAGTGATTCCTAGAGCAGTCGTGGAAGGGAGAATGCTTGGACAGTGAGAGGGAGTCGGAAGTGAGGAAAGGGTGATCTACAACACCTTGACGAACTATTGCATTGTCAGTGTAGCAACGGACTATTGCACCGTGCTCGCATTCTTCTAATACCAGCACCTAAGAGACTGGCATAATCATAGGCGACCCTTGGGGCAAGGAGTCCGGGTCTTGGGTAATCGCGTGGCTATCTCCAGGTTGCCAACCTTCAAAGCTGATTAGGGGTGCCACCCCATACCGGGGCGTTCCACACAGCACCCAACGGTATCATCTCCAAGGCCGCAGCCAAAGAGGAACAACTAATAAATAGAACTGTGAATATGATAAGGGAAGCCGGCAGCGTACGCCTATGCAACCCGCAGGTATAACATCCGTAGGTCCTTGCAATAAGGCCTTGCATCATGTGGGTTTACTACATCGGGTTAGTGCCCTCACAAAGATGGGCGATACTTCAAAGAATATTGCTACGAGGCATCTTGACCGTGACATCGTCTTGACCGTGGCTTGAGCTTGCATAACCACACAGTATGGAGAGAAAAGGAGAGGAGGATAGATGAGACTGCATCCAGGCAATGCCTCACTCCCAGGCAGTCCGAAGACCGGGTGGGCGAATAGCTACCTTGTTACTTGTTATAGCTTAAACATCACTAGGCCACCTTTGCAGGCAGAGTAGGAGAGGTGAACAAGTGGATTTGGCTGGGGGACAACAGCCCTTG